>JAKSZT010004976.1:5963111-6038347 GCA_026826555.1 Tolypeutes matacus
TTCTATTTTGGAATCTGTGCTCCTGAGAGTGACAGAATTAGACTCAAATAAGTCCTCCCTGCACATGGTTCACCAGTCCCTTCTATTCAAACCTACATGTGATGCTGGAGTTTCTTAGGTATACTTCCAGAGACTGGAGCCTCCCGCCTACCTATGTGCCAGGTGTGCATGAAATCTAGGTGGAGCTGCAACTCCTACCCTACAGCTCAATGGACTCATCCAAGTCACCTGGTGAGGAGACAACGATGGGCAATGGCCATCCCAGATAGCAAATCTTTTGCCCTTGTCTTCCTTCTTCTTTCTACTTCCTCATTCCTGCCAACACCTGCCTTAAAGTAACTTGTTTAAAGAAAGAAGCTATTTTTTAAGCCCCTAAATGAATTAATCTGTGTGTAAATTTTTAAAAATATATTTTTAAAGAGGTATTCCTAGAATTTGAGGAGTGAGCCAGTTTAGCAGCATTGACTCTTTAGAGGTCGATTATTTTAGATGGCCTAATTCTTTACCTCTACCTCTCCTTCCTGCTGCATTGGGATTCAGGCTGATGGGCTTTCTAAGACAGGCAGGGCAGGTGATCTCAGCTTTGTCAGTATCTGCTTTGCTAATGGTTCTGGCCCGAGGTTTGTCTATGTTGGCGGTTGACAGAGCTGGATTCCTTTGGGATTTTTCTTTCACATGTCAGCCATTCTTGGGAGCTCTTTGTCCTAACACAGAATTTTAAAAAAGAGAGAGAGAGAGAGAGATTGTAATTCTGTTGCCTAAGCAGAAATTAAATACATTACTATTGGTACTCCTCTGTGTAACTCATCTAGGTCTCCACCGCCTATCAGTGATATGGTCTGTGCCTTCCACAAATGAATGACCAAAGGGTTGTCATCTTTTTGTAAAACAACATAAAAATGTTAAAACCTTCGAATTTGCTGCTGTGTGGCATAATTTTTACCTTATAAGTAACATGCATTTTGTGTTATCCTAGAATAAAAATGAATGACTAATAATTACATCCCAAAGCTTATTTATTTTCTGATGTGAGAGCACAACAGAAGACATGTGACACTCTAGCAGAAATGTTTCCTTTTTAATCTGTTGTTGGACATACGCTGGGAAACAACCCAGCAGAACCATACACCAACTGCAGGCTCACTTTTATCCAAACCTAAGGGCCAAATCTCCCAATTTCAAAAGTGAGAAGGAAGTATTTTGAAATGCATGTGAACTAGTCTTTGATAGCATCTGAAGCCCCAAGTCTCTTAGCAGAGTTAGATGACTGGGAAGTGAGCACAGAAGCCACGACAGGTGTGTGCTCTAATGTCCATTTCGAGGGAAAAAATAGGAATCTTTATTTCTTATCAGAGTCCTGGAAAAATCCTTCTACTATATCTACTACAGTTTCTCTGCAGTAGTTTCAAAAGAAGAATATTTTGATGGGAGGCCTGTTATAATTTCAAATATAGCATTTTATGAGCCAGTTCCCCCATGTGACACCATATCCATCAGAGTAGGAATTATGTGTATATTTTAGAAGCACATTTTTAAGCTGCAGCAGTTGCTTATTGACTTTGCTTGAAAGTGTAGCTGCAAAAAATACCATTTTGGGGGGAGCAGATGTGTCTCAAGCAGTTAAGTGCATGCTTCCCACATGGGAGGTCCCCGATTGGGTTCCTGGTTCTCCTAAAAACAAAAACAAACAAGCAAACAAACGAAAAACCCAACTCAGGTGAGCCAATGTGGCTCAGTGGTTGAGCGCCATCTTACCATGTGCGAGGTCCAGGGTTCAATCCCTGGCCCCAGTACCTCAAAAAATAAAAAAGTACCATTTGCATTTTTAAATGATTTATTAGGTAATATGACTGAATTTAAAGAGCAATTCACTTTTCAGAGCTAAGTAATGTCCTCAAAATGATGCTGTGTCCTGCATATGAGGCACATTATTCATGAATGTTGCATAATGCATCATTAAACCTGGTTAACATTTCCCCCTCCATTTTCTCTTCCTGTATTGAAGAGGAGCAGACCTGGGTTTGAATCTAAACACTTTTGCTGCTCACTACAGTTTCCAGGCATGAATGGTCTCCTCCAGGCATGTAAAATGAAGAAGTGAATGATGATCTCTTGGATCTCTTTCTTTTCCAAGTTTTCTAGGTTCTAAAGGCACAAATTAAATACCCTTGTTATCTGAATTGAGTAGGGATGTGTTTTCCCTACTGAATGTCCCTACTTCATTCTCAGGTAACACCAATGTACAGTTGGGTCCTAATCCGGATGCTGGGGTTTAGAGTAGGGGGATTCCTCTGCTTGGTGTCACTGGTCAAGTGAATTAAACCTTCACTGCACACGTGCAGCCATGGCTTTAGGCTGCACCTGACTATGTGAGGCCTATTGTTTCATCCAAGTATTTCTTCTTAGTATTCTAAGATGAATATATTTCTAGCAGATGCCAGGATGGGTCAGGATGAACCTCTCTTATGTATGTGCATTCTTATCTTAATGATATGAATGCCATGATTGTGCGCCATAAGTGCATTTCTAACCTGTGATGTCAGTAACTCTTTGCTTCTGCTCCAGAACACTGAAAAAGCTATGGAAGAGGAAAGCGGATGTGGCTCAAGCGATTGAGCTCCCGCTTACCCTTACCACATGGGAGGTCTGTAGTTCAGTTCCTGAAGCCTCCTAAAGAAAATAGCGAGCTGGCACAATGGGCAGGCATGGCAAGCTGACGCAACAAGAGACACAGGAGGAAGAACATAACAAGAGACACAACAAAGCAGGGAATGGAGGTGGCTTAAGCAATTAGGCACCTCCCTCCCACATCAGAGGTCCCAGGTTCAGTTCCTGGTGCCTCCTAAAGAAACAAGGAAGATGAGTGGACACAGCAAGTGCAAACCACGAGGGGAAGGGGAGAAATAAATAAATCTTAAAAAAAAAAAAAAAAAGCTATGAAAGAGTGGGATGGAGGAGACATGGAAAGACTTGACTCAGTTTTGCCTCTCTGAAAAGAGCAGCTGGTTACCTCAGAAAATGCTGATTTTAGTATCCAACACCCCCAGCCCTCTTCTGCAGCCCCTTGTGTCTTCCTTTTATTAGAAATAAATGCCTTTTGGCATTGACCTTGTCCCTCAGTGCTGGCCATGAGGGTTGGTCTTCTTTTGGAGTGCTGCATTGACGTCCAGCCCTCCCAGAGCACTTCACGTGTACGTGAGTCTGAAGCAGTCTTTTCAGCAGCTATGCCCCCACTGTCCTTGCTTGCTGGCGACAACTCGTTGAAGCCCTCATTTGCTGAAGTCTCGCTGTGAGGATTTAATCACTGCTCTAGAGCATCTGCATCAACCTCATTAAGCCAGCCTGTTGTACACACTGTAATGTTGTGGATTGGAGGCTTCTCGGGGTCATGGCTAAGACAGTCATTATACAGTCAGGCCGCCACATCTTCAAGGCACTGTCAGTGCAGCTGGTAAGTCAGTTCCCTCCGTGACCCTCCAACAGTTTTCCTCATCTTATGGAATTGTAAATGTGCCAGCATTCCCTAATGGGTTTGCCATCTCCCTGTCATTCTCCCCAGCAAGCTGTGAAATTCCCATTCTAGGGCACTGCAGCCCCTCATGATCTGTGGGCTGCACGTTCAGTGTTGTGTGGGCCAGAGAAAAAGAAGCTTTAAGTTTTGTTCATGTTGTGAAGGACTCGAGGCTGAGGGAACAACCCGATTCATGTCCCTGAGGGTAAGTTCTCTCTCGGAGCCTCTGATCTCGCAGATCCCTGAACTTCCTTGCAAGGGGCACTAGTCTGCTACTCTCCAAAAATATTTTGAAAAGAGGTTGCTCTGGGTGTGATTGCCACGTTACTGGCCCTGGCTTTCTTTCTACCAAAGAAACAACAGGACTTACCATTGTAAACCTCCCATGTTCCCCTAAGATTAGTGACAAGACAAGGATATCTGCCCTTGCCACTTCTGTTCAACATTGTACTGGAGATTTTGGCCAGGGCAGTTAGGTAAGAATATGAAATAAAAGCCATCCATACTGGAAAGGAAGAAGGAAAACATCTCTATTTGCAAATGATGTGGTCTGGTATATAGAAAACTGTATAGAAATTATTAGAATTAATAAGTGAGTTCAGCAAGGTTGCAGAATACAAGATTGATGCAAAATAATTAATTACACTTCTACAAACTAGCAATGGACAACCCAAAATGAAAGTAAGAAAACAATTCTATTTATAATAGCATCAAAAAGAATAAAATACTTAGGAATAAATTTAACCAAATTTGTACACTGAAAACAACAAAACATTGATAAAATAAGTTAAAGCAAGCCTGAATGGAAAGGTATCCTGTGTACATAGTTTTAGAAGTCTTAATACTGTTAAGATGGCAACACTTCCCAAATTTTCTACAGATTGACCACTATCCCTATCAAAATGTCAATGGCCTCTTTTGTAGAAATTGAAATGCTGATCCTAAAATTCATATGGAATTGCAAGGGATCCTGAATAGCCAAAACAATCTTGAAAAAGAACAAAGTTGGGGGATTCACACATCCCAATTTCAAAACTTACTACAAAGCTACAGTAATCAAAACAGTGTGGTGCTGGGGCCTCCTGGTGAAGGCAAGCTGGCCCATACCATGGAAAGCTGGCGGCCCACGCCGCGGAGAGCTGGCGCAGCAAGATAACGCAATAAAGGGAGACACAGGAGAGACAGTGAGAGATGCAGCAGACCAGGGAGATGAGGTGGCTCAAGCAATTGTGTGCCTCTCTCCCACACCAGAGGTCGTGGGATCAGTTTCTGGGGCCTCCTAAAGAGAAAGACAAGAAGAAAAGACAAGTAGACACAGAAAGAACATACAGCAACTGGACAGAGAGCAGACAGCAAGCGAAAAAAAAAAAAAAAGCAACAAGGGGGGGGAAGGAGAAAAAAAACAGTGTGGTACTGGCACAAAGATAGACATATAAATCAATGGAATAGAATTGAGAGTTCAGAAATAAGCCCATACATCTATAGTCAACTGAATTTTGACTTGGGTACCATGGCAGTTTGATATTATTTATGAATTCCAAAAAAGATAATTGATATGTTTGTAAATTGATCTGTTCCTCTGGGTGTGAGACCCTTTGATTGTATTGGATTCAGCTGAGATGGTTTTGATTAAATTATGTTAAGATTAGGGCTTTGATTTGACCACTTCATTAGTGCATGCAGGGTTGAGTTCCCACCCCCTTGGTGGGGATAAAACAGATTCTTACACGGAAGTAGATACACAGAGAAGAACACAGGAGTAGACCGCATTCCATAGACACAGCAGAGGCCCTGGGAAGAGAGATGATCTTGACAGCCTACAGCTGCAGCTGAGCCTGAAGAGAAACAAACCCCAGGGTGAGAGATGAGCCTTATGCCATCCTTCAGCTGGGATTGGAAAAAGTTGGGACCACAGAGCCTTAAGTGGAAGAGGAAGGCTGAACCCTCGCAGAGACTGGCAGTCATATTGCTCCAACATGTGGCAACAGACTTTGGTGAGGGAAGTAACTTACTCATTATGGCCTTGTGACTGTAAGCGTTTACCCCAAATAAATACCTTTTATAAACACCAACAGATATCTGGTACCTTGCATCAGCACCCCTTTGGTTGACTAATAAGGTACCAAGAAAATTCAATGGGGAAAGAACAGTCTCTTTACCAAATAGTGCTGGGAAAAGGATGAAATGGGACCCCAACCTCACAGCATATACAAAAATTACTTCAAAATGGATCAAAGAACTAAATGTAAGAACTTAAACCATAAAACCCTTAGAAGAAAAGATAGGAGTAAATCTTTGTGACATTGGATTTGGCAAAGGATTTTTAGATATGACATCAAAAGCACAAGAGAAAAAAAAGTAGACACACTGGACTTCATCAGAATTAAAAACTTATGTTCATTAAAGGACATAATCAAGAAAGTGAAAATACTCTAGTATCCAGAATGTTTAAAGAACTCTTACAACTCAACAGTAAGACAACCCAATTTAAAAATGGGCAAAGGACTTGAAAAGACATTTCTCCATAGAAGATATACAAATGGTTAATATGTATATGAAAAGATGCTCAAAATCATTAACATGAAGGAAGTGCAAATCAAAACCATTATGAGATACCACTTCACCCCCACTAGGATGGCTATCAAAAAAGGAAATTAGAAAATAACAGTTGTGGGTCAGGATGTGCAGAAATTGGAACCATCACACATTTCTGGTGCGAATGTAAAATGGTGCAACCAGTGTGGAAAACAATTTGATGGTTCCTCAACAAGTTAAATAAAGAGTTACCATATGACCCAGCCATTCTGCTTCTAGGTATATACCCCAAAGAACTGAAAACTGGTTTTAAACAAAACCTTATCCTCGCATGTTCATACAGGACTATTCCCCATCACCAAAAAGTGGAAACAACCCAATGTCTATAAGCCAATGAATGATAAACAAAATGTGGTGTTATCTGTACAATGGAATATTATTCAGTCATGAAAAGGAGTGAGATATTGATACATGATGTGATATTGATGAACCTTATGCTAAGTAAAAGATGCCAGATACACAAAGCCATGTATTGTATGATTCCAGTTTTATGAAATGTCCAGATTAGGTAGATCCAGGGAGACAAAAAGTAGGTTAGTGGTTGCCAAGGACTGGGGTGGGTGAGAGTGGAAAGCGGGAGTGACTGCTAATGGGTACAGGGTTTCATTTTGGGGTGATGAAAATGTTCTAAAATGATAGCTCTGATTGCACAATTCTGTGAATATGTTAAAAACTGCTGAATTGTAAGTGAATTTTATGGTATGTGAATTATATCTCAATAAAGCTGTTACTAAAACAAAACAAAACAAACCAGAAGCAGCGGTTAGGACAGCCTGGTGATTTAATGCCAGTATAAAATAAAATCCATATACAATGTTTCTTCAGGAAAAAAAACAACAACAGAAAACTCCCACTTTTCCTGAAGCAAGACAGTAATTCAGTCTTTGTCAGTTTAAAGACTGGCAGAGTTTTCCTTCACAGAAAACAAATTTGTTGCTAAAGTGTTTACAAGCAATTATAAAAAATATTCAGAATTCTCCTTTAGAGCTATCCCTGCCATCTGCCTGCATGTTCTGTCCCTCCAAAAATCCTGATCCTAAGCAAATGGTCACAGTAGCTCCCATGGCCGTCAGAACCTCGTCTGCGGTTCTCACTCCCTTCTTTCCATGCTGCCTTGGTCAAGGAAACTCAGTGCCTTCTCCCTAGCAGTTCTCATGGTGAGAAGCACCAGGCAATTTTGATTCCTCAGCCACAGCACCCAACTAATGCTCTTGTCCTCATATTTCTCCTGACCTTGGAAATACCATTATACCCAGAGAAGTCACATTTTGTCCAGCACTTATAAAAATCTCTGCTTCTTCCCTAAGACTGTACCACACTTGGCCATTTTACAGATGATGTATAGCACATACCACATGTTCCTTGCCCCAGATCTTGAAAGTGATTTTCAGCTTTACCTTGCTGTATTTTCATTCCCCAGGACTTTTCTGGAAACACAATACTTGTGGTCATGATTTGCTGTGCCTTTTTTTTTTTAAGGCAATAGTGATAAAGGCTTTATTTTTATCACACACACACAAAAACGTAGAGCATGAAGAGGCAGGTAACACCTTGTGCTACGTAAAGAATGTCTGTGTGCACAGAGCTGAAGGAGAAAAAAACCCATGAGCGGAAGAGAGAGGATCAGGCCTTGCAATGCTGAGGGCTTCTCAGATTTGTTCTTCTAGTAACTAAAAGCCTTCTTGTCACTCAGCATTTCTGAGCTTTGCCAATTGGACAATAACTGATACTTATAAATATGTCCCTGAGGTACTTACTACAGGATTGTGCCTGCCTTCCTAATTGTTAAGGAAAGTTTAAATTATATCCATCTTTCCTGTTTAAAGTACCCCCTTTGTATTCAATTTTTAAAAATAATTACTGACCAAGTGAGAAATGAGTAGTACCTTTTTTTTAACCAGATTAATGGATTAACCAGACCTCAGTGTTCCCCACTTCACCAAATTGAGACGATTCCTTTAGAATTTTTCTAAAGAAAAGACAAGCATCTCCTCTGAAAAACAGCAGCAAAGTCATCTAAGTGTGTGGTGTTTTAATTTTCTTAAAAGTGAAAAGTTAAAGGATGATTTGAAGGATTTTGCATACGCAGATTTTATTTCTTAGGCCTCATGGAGGGCTGAGTGGCTCTAGGTGGAATAACCAGGTCTGTCTGCTTGCAAGGAGCAGGCACAAGTCCACCAAGGCAAGTCAGGGAGACAGATGGCTGGCTATTGTGTTACAGCCATCATCTGCTGGCCTGTGAGCAAATATTAAGTGAATAATATATATGTAATTGGTGTTAAAGTACAGTTGCAACATTTCTAATACCGTTTGAGGGATGGCAACTTCTTGAACATTTGTATTTCATAGAATGCTATGCTGAAATGTTTCTGTTTACAGGGCTAATATATTTTAAACTGCTTTAACATGAACATTTTCCCCCATTTTTGACACCACTGTGCAATATTTTGAATTGAAATAGCCCATAATGGCCTTTTTTTTTTTTTTTTTTATTTTCTGCAACAACACGAGCACTAAATTATAGCTGTACAATTATGTAAACAATGGAAATGCTTCTAGAATGAATCCTTCCTTTAAAATTTTCATTTTGTGTAATTGTTGGAAGGTTTGGAGCCATAATAAACAAAATTATTTTACACATTTATCGTTCTAAAGGTCAATTATGAGAGAACTAAAGAAACAGCACTATGCAAAATGAATAAACCAATTTCTCTCGCCATCACCATATGTTTTTCTTATCACTTATGGTTTTTCCAGTTACTGTGTACATAGCATTCAATTAAAGCGATTCATTTACCAGGTTGAATGTGGTTTGTGTTTCTCGAACTGTGCTTTGGAGGAGAGGAAACAACACGCCTCTATTTGAATTACCTGATTTTTTTTTTTTCAAGATCAGTGATAAGAGACAGATGTTCTCACCAGTTACCTTCCCATAAACCTCAATCTTTTTATAAGCTGCAAATTCACAATTATCATCTTACAATTTAGCTTTTCACACTCAATGTATAGAGTACACATTGGCTTATAACCAAAACAAGAGAAAAATACTAGTTTGGTCACCTGTTCACTCTATTACAGTATTTTGCAGGATGAATTTTATTTCCTTTCAGTAAAAGCAGGTAAAAAAAGGGTTTGTCTTATGCTTCAGACTGGTCAAATTTCAAGAGTAATCCTAATTCCTATTTTGGACTCCTTTTTTTTTTTTTTTTACATGAAATATTCTTTAGTCTGTTTAGAGAATGGAAAAGAAACTAATTCTTGGCACCAGACTCATTTGCTTAGTATACGTGTCTAGAATGCCTTAGAAGAATGGAACCTAGAAAATCTAAAAAGATCATTTTCCTGGTTTTGTTTCCTCGTTTGCCTCCTAAATTATTTACTCTATGACTGACTGCTATAATGCCTTGCTGAGGATGTTATTCAAGAGCTTTAATTTCTAGAGCTTTTTAAAAATTTCTTGGATAACGTGTGATCCAAGAGGCTTGTTTGTGTCATCTTTGAAAAGTTTTAAAATACTCTTTCTGTATATTAGCAAAATAATAGTTCACAGAATTCTAGGAAATAAACCTACAAAGTAAATTCTACAAAATAAAACATTTCAGAGTCCTTCCCTTTTTGAAAAATAAAAACTACTTATCACTCTGTTTACTTTTGTATGGCCCTTTTCAGCTTACAAAGGCATATTTTCATATCTACTGACCCATTAGATACAACTCTTTAAGACCCAGTGTCCTTCCATTTTATGGAGGAGAAATGTGAAGCTCAGTATTACATGGCCTGCCGACATTCATCAGCCCAGGCCTCGTGCCCCAGTTCTGGGGTTCTTTTCCCCATACCAGAGGGTGATTCCGGGGACATCTCCCACTAATGGTCACAGCCATCGCAGTGCTGAATAGCATCGAATTGCAAGGAGAGAATGACGGACCCATTCTCGTCCCTCTCTCCAGCAGGCCCACTGCATCTGGGACAGAAGCTCCTCTTACGTCACCCTGACATCCAATTCCCTTTTTAACAAGGAGAGCCTGCCTCGGACCCAGAGCCTCTGTCAGACAGTGATAACAAAAATTCAATAGCATTGTTTCACTGTCATCGTGTCAGTTTTAAGGGTTAGTTTCTGTTTATGACAAAGGACACTCTTTGTCCAGGATATTTTATTTAAGTTCTAAAAAATGAATTACATTAGGTAAACAGCATCCACCCTGGATGTGGATATGGCAGAAGACACAAGGGTTATACACAAATGAATGGTTGAAGTTGGGGAAGCACCATCCTGTATACATAAAGCCCCGGAAACTGGGAAGAAAATTTCAGTCTCCAGATTTCCCACCCCACCCCTGCGCCCTGCCCCCAAAAGATTCTAGTTACAGCAGTGATCTTAATGTATTGAAAGGAAGTCAAAAGAAGGATTCTGCTAGGATTTAGGAGAAAAGACTGTAGCACAGTGCAGACGTCCCTCTGTTGGGAATATGCAGCTGCTCTATTTTGAGCACCACCCGGTTATTCCTAGTTTTAAAATGTTACCTCAAAGATCGAATCTTTGGGTTGTTCCATTTCTGTGTGGATAAGCAAAATCAGCAGGCATATGGCTGCAATTTGGCCAAGTAGCTGTATATTTCCCTCTCCTAACCCCCACGTTAACCCTGCCCAGTGCCGGCTTTCCCTTGTGACTGCAGGCACAGGCCCCCTGCTCCTCAGGCCTCTGCCTTTACGTGGGTGGCAGGGTAGGGTAGGCTAGCCATCTGTTATTTTGCCCTCTCTTTCCAATCTTCTTGCCTATAGAAACAGGTTCCGTTGAAGTGACTGGCCAAGGTCCAGGGGGTGGAGGACTGTGGGATTTTATCCTGGCCACATGCATATCTGCTGCCTGTAGCATCAGTGGCAACTGAGTAATTTTTTCTGAATGTCTCATTTTACAGTTCGTTGTCTTTCCATATATGACTTTTACAAAGCAAAATGGATACTGTTTACCAATTCTGGCTTTAGTGTGGTAAAAGCTTTAGTTCATAATTCCCACAAACTCACCCTAGAAAAACAGTTTTTATTCAAAACACTAAATTCCAGTGGTGAAAATGGCTTATTTGATTTAAATATGCACTAAAGATTTTTAAAACCCACAGGGTTCAGGGTTTAGTTCCTCATCCCAACAGATGGAATTAGCACAAGCATAACAAAGTTAACATCTTGGCTGTTTGCATTATTAATCTTCCAGTGCACGGCATTCTGCTACCTTGCTAGCCAGGTTTGCATGAATCCTTTCATTGCAGCATATGTCAACAGAAATGTGCTTCCATCTGCTGCTGGAGAGCTTGATGCCTGATATTCCGAGACAAGGCCGAGCACAATGTGCACCTCTGTGAGTAATTACAGGTGTGCGGTGAGGAGCCCAGGGCATTAATCAGAGGCTTAATTATGAAAAAGGTGGATCTTTTGTTCTACTCATGGAGCCCTAGTTTACCACACACCTTTGAAACTGCAGCATCCATCTGCTTGGCCCCTTAGATGTTTGCCTTGGCTGATATGGACCTTAAAGGATATCAAAGGACGTGATTAAAGCAGGTTTAAACATTAACTCGGAAGAAGCGTGGTGGCGTTTTTCCTTTCCTTTCTTCCTTTTTATAAGTATTTTATTCTATATTTTGGGGGATATAGGAAAAAGTCTGCCAAAAGACTAAAACTTTAAATTAATATTTGCTAAAACATTTACCATATATGAGCTCTAGTGGATCACACCTTACAGTAATTTTAAGGTATAAACAATGCAATTTCTAGAAACTAAATGAGTCCAGAATGGAATGGAAATAATATTTATTTAGAAAAAATGTTTTGTGATCACATAAAAATTCTCTTTTAAGAACATAGGTTGTTAAATGAGGTCATTTTTATTATAGAGGATTTAAGTTAACATGTTAGAATGTAGCATGTTACTACTACTTTGTTCTAATTTGATTGAATGAAATCAGGGTTGTTTTAAGGTTTTGTTTTTTTTAATAGCCACACTGAAATCTAAGAAGCCAGATCTTTCTTTCTATTTTGCTCTGTACTTGTATACTGAGACTAACTATGGATTGTTTAACTGCAAGTCACATAATGATAGTTCTTCAGTATGTTTGATTAATGTGCATGGCCAAAAACTGCAAATAGAAGTGTGTGGTTTTCTAACTAATCCCCTTGTACACACGCACTCGCACAGATGGTTTTGGAAACGTGGCCTAGCCATGGATGGCATGAAAGTGTCCAGTAGTGGACCCCTGGTGCCCCTGGCAGGAAAGGGTGGCTGGGGAGTGAGGGAGGCAGCCAGGCCGCCATGAATGGGAGGGCATTGGAATCACAGGCAGCCCAGGACTCAGGCAGACTCCCCAGCCCTACTGAGCAGAAACTCTGACTGCATTCTGTGGTCACATTGGTCCTCAGCGCCACCCCTTTACCAGCAGGACCTGAGAATATTACTGCCAACTGCTGACCGTAACACTCCAGGGAGTCCCATTCTTTAGTGCATGAAATTACCTAAAGCATGAAAATTTCTATCTCTTGGAAATGGAAAGATTTTTAAGGATTTTTAAAATGTAAAGAATTGAGAGCGAGAACATATTCCTTGTTTTAGCAATAGGTATTCAAAGGTTGTATTTACAGATATATCTCATCACTCTTATAGTTTGTCGAAGGAGCCCACCTTTGTAGGCAGACAGAAGAAGTAGCTTGTCCCAATGCCACAGTTTGATTTTGGACAAGTCATCTGGCAGTTTGGTGTCTCTGTTCTCTTACCTATAAAATGGGTACAATATCCTTTGGGCTAACTAGTCTCCCAGTACCCCTTGCATTGTAAAATGTCTGTGATCCCTGTTCTTTAGACTATACAGTGGGAATATGAGCAGATGAGCTGACTTCTTTGGAATTTTTTTTCTTGAAAATTACAGCTGTGGTTTCTTTTCTCCCCTTTTAGGATATCTTAAATACCATCATCAGGCATTGCCCACCCCGCTTTTTCTCCCTGGGTTTGCCTGGCTTCTCCATGCTGCTGGGGGACTTCATCACGGCCGCAGCCAGGGTCCTCAGTGCAGACACGTTGGTGGTGAGTATGACAATGCTCAGCAGCCAGGCTCCCCAGAGGCTTCGCGGTCACTCTCTAGGTTCAGATTTCTCTACTCCTAACAGGTGTTGACTCATTAGTTCGATGTGAAACTCGGCGCTCAGGGTAGATACCCTGGCAGCTGATGTGTGAAATTGTAGGATAAGATGACACACTGGTATTGGAAAAGCGTTTCATCAAAAGGCCAAAGTGTAAGAAATCATATCCTCACTAATATTTCAGCACATTTGCACAGTCAGAAGCAGGACTAAGAGGCTTATTAGCATTTTCCAGGAAATGGTGTTATAGACAAACAGGACTGTAGTAAAGAGAGGATTTTAGGTGTATGCTAGCAGTAAGGTTGGTTATTTTGAGTCTCAAGGAAAATATTTTTTTAAAATGTTAGAACACTAAAATTTTAACCATAAAAGGAATGTATGTTTTCTTATTGATGTGTCATTGTTAAAACTCTAGCAGAATTCTTGTACTAAAAAGTGAGAATCAAGTGGGCGAAATGAGCGCTAAGGGCTGCAAAAAGAATTTATTTGCAGTCTGCACATTTACCTCCATTGCTAAGGCATTGTCTTACTGCAGGGGTTCTTAACTTTTTTTGTTCCATGGACCCCTTTGCCAGTCAGGTGAAAACCACAGATCCGTTACTAAGTCCACACTATACTGTGTATTATTTAATAAATATATCACACCCGCACCAACACGTCCCCACAAGAATAATGTTTTTTTTTTGAATTTCAATTCAAGCTCACGAACCCCTTGTTAAGAACCCCTGTCTTAGTGCCTTCTGAGAGAGTATTTTCATATATTTCCATTTAAAGGACCTTTCCCATTGTGCTCTGTACAAACTTAACTATTCAGAGTCATTTTCACCCTTCAAATGGTGTAAATAAAATTAGCTTTACTGTTTGCCAGGGACTTGTATTGAAATCAATATGATATCCAATAACCTAAATTTTGTTTGACACATGGTTACCTTTTCACTCATTTCCTCTGCAGGTAAATTCAAACCCCAGGCCCTAGGTTTTAAATTAAATTGTTTTTTCAATGCTGTATATAGTTGTTACTTCATACTGGCATTTTCATGCACTAAATTTTTCTTATAAAGATAAATTAGAAAGCAAAGGGGAGGGAAAAAAGATGAGAGCACAGGGGAGGAATGGGAAAAGAAAGAAAGGAAAAAGAAAAAAGATGGAAAATGTTTAATTTGTTTAAATAGTTTTATAAAGAACATGCCAGCTTTTCAGACTTCATTAATTCTGAAAAAGATTTTAGAAAAATCAATCTCAAAAAACTTTCTCATTTATCTATTTTATTATTTTATTTATTTTATTTTATTTTAATTTAATTTTTTTTTGAGGTACCGGGGCCTGAGATTGAACCTGGGACCTTGTATGTGGGAAGCTGGTGCTCACCCACTGAGCCACATTGGCTCCTCTGAGTTGGCTTTTCCATTTTTTTGCTTGCTGTTTGTTTGTTTGTTTTTGTTTTTAGGAGGCACCAGAAACTGAACCCAGGGCCTCCCTTGTGGGAAGCAGGCTCTCAACGACTTGACTGCTCCCCCTAATTTATTTATTTATTTATTTTAAAGATCTTTTCATTTATTTATTTCTCACCGCCCTCCCCACCCCACCCCACCCCATTGCCCTGCACCTGCTATCCACTCTCTGTGCACTCCTCTGTGTCTGCCTGTCTTCTCACTAGGCGACATCGGGAACTGATCCCAGGACCCTCCGGATTGGGAGAGAGGTGCCCAATCTCCTGCGCCACCCCAGCTCCCCAGTCTGGTTCCTCCCCCAACCATCCCTCCTCTGTGTCTCCTCCTGTTGCGTCATCTCACTGTGCCAGCTCCCTGCATGGGCCAGCACTCCACGCGGGCCAGTTCACCACACAGGCCAGCCCGCCCCCCACAAGGAGGCCCGGGGAATCAAACCCCGGACCTCCCACATGGCAGACGGGAGCCCAATCGCTTGAGCCACATCTGCCTCTCCTAATTTATTTTTAACCATTCAAATCAACATTGAAAAAATTTCAAGATACAGGGAGAAAAATCATACTTCTTTATTGAAATTTTTCTTACTGGCTAGGAGAGTTTCCTGTAAAAACGTTGGAGTCCTTTCTAGAGGTAATGTATGGTGGTCCTCCAATGTAAAAATTTTTCTTTTGGCTTAATGAGCTATTAAAGTAACCTTCAAAAACCTTTTAAAATGAGAGAGAGGATGAGACTGAATGAGAACATGCAGGTGTAAACGTAACATAAAGGAACAGAAACTCTTTGAATTACTCTCCTTGTTGAAACTTGAGTTTTAAGATTGGAAATGGTGAGAGGTGTTTGCATGGGACACACCTGCTCAGGCAGAACCTTCAGTTAATACAAGTTAATCGTGAGTTTGAAGTGCCCCTGCCATAGGTCTGCCCCACCAAGGCACGAGGGAGAGAGAGAGGCACACATATGCCACCCAGAGAAGGTGGACACGCGCTCAGCAACATGATTTGTAATAGGCAAGAACTGGAAGCAGTTGAAATGCCCATCAACAGTAGAATGGATAAATTGTGGTGTGTTCATAAGATGGAATAGTATATACAGTAAAAATGCAACCACCTGGGTCAGTCACAAAATGTAATGCTGAGTGAAGTAAGTCAGACACAAAAGAATATACATACTCTAATTCCATTTATTCTATTTATATAACGGTATAAACACAGATACAGTGAAAAGACCGCCTCCTACCTCTCCCTATCTTTCTGTCACCCCATTTACCTCCCTAGCAACAGCCACTATTATTGATCCCTTGTATATCCTTCCAGGATGCACATATGAACCTTGGTAGGTTTTTTTTTTTTTTTTTAAGCAGTTTTATTCACACACCATACAATTCATCCATAGTGTATAATCAATGGCTCTCAGTATAATCACTGTACCATCAGGTTTTGCATTGTGGAGGTCATATAACAAAAAAAAATGTGTACTCACTGCCTGGCTTTGGCAAATCTTATTATCTTGCTATAGTTGTTTCAAATGTATGTATTTAAAAAATGAAATAAGGTGCTCAAGACATAGTGACTCCATCCCCGATGCCATCGCCCCATTCCGAGCTGGCATCGCTCTTGCCTAGAACGTGCTTCACTGACTGCCTGATTCTGTTCTCTGGGAGCCTCCACTCACACTCCACTCCGGCTGAGGCTAGGGGTCTGGGACATCACTCCTAGGGCAGAATGAGATGAGAGCATGTGCCATGTGGCCTGCGGGTCCCTGCCCTGGCAGCACTGATGCCTCTCTGATTCCTCCAGTCATAGCTCCCCAAGCCCCGGCGCGCACACCCGCGTATTCTCTGGGTGCTGTGCAAGTGGGACATCTTGCAGTTCCAGGGGTGCCGGGTGCCTCTGCCTTGGCCGTTCCCGCCACCTGAACTGTGCCTCCTGCCTTTTCGGCTCTCTCCAGCACTCCAACCCTCACTGGCTCCTTCACTTCCACCCACCTGACTGATTCCCACTCACTTTACTCACACACAGCAGTTCTGGTGTTTCCTGACCACCCCAAGCACAACTAATCATTGCCTCATCTTGGTATATCTCCCCCCACGTTTTATAGTCTCTTTTATTTACCTGTGTGTTTATGACATCCAAGGTGGGTAAAAGGCAACTGGGCCAGGTCCCAGGCCACCCTCAGGAGTGGCTCTCAGATCAGGCATTCATTGTTTGCTTGCCTCTCCTCCCCCGCTCCACACAGCAAGCCGCCATCCCTCTGAGGGAGGGAAGCTCTCTCCTTAGCCTAAGTGCTCGACAATATAGACCCAGTGTGGGCTGTGGAGTTAGATGGCCTAAGTTCAAATCCATGACCTTGAGGAGTTACTTTACTTCTCTGTACCTCTGTTTTCTTACCTGTGAAGTTGAAATGATAATAGTATCCACCTCATACGGTTATTGAGAGGATTTAATGAGCAAATGATTACACAGTACAGAGTGTGAACTCCTTAAGGGTTAGCTGGCAGCATTGTAATTATAGACAGACAGACGCACAGATGGGTGGGTAGATGCGTAACTTAACTTTGTCATCCTGGTGCCTGGCCTCATCATTTTGATTTTAATGAGACTTTATACTTAGCCATGTTCTAAAGTGGTTAAGGCATTTGGAATATTGTAATAGTATTAACGTATTTTGTACCCAGGTCCTGTGTTTATTAACCCATTAGTAAATAGGACCCTTAAAGATGTTATTGGTTGACATGTGCCCATGTCATAGCTAATTGTAGCTGTTAAATTGCTCTGTAAGTCTTGACTGAATTGAAATTGAAATCTAGTGAAATGCCTCCTTCACTATATACCTAACGCTAGTAACGAGCAAGCAGGTGATTATGATTATGTATCTCACTTGATGCCATGCACTATATATTATTTTGCAAAGTAAATCTTGGTGAAACACAGGAAATTTGGTAGGTGGTATGGTCTTTCTCTACCTTCTGATAGCTCCAACCCCACTTCCTTGTGAATTTTCCTTAACTATTCTTCACTGCAAAAATGATATTGCCAATATCATTTACCCTGCTTTGTCAAGGCTAAAGAAGTTTTTTGAACCATCCTTTTTGAATCATTTGCCTTTCTGACTCTGGATGAATCTGAAGACTAGTTTTCACATCACTTGTTTACCTCTGTTCCTTGGAAATTTGCTCTCTCATTGAGGCAGACTTCTCTGCTTAAGCATCCACTTAGGAGAAAATAACCAGGCATAGTTTGATATTTCTTATCTAAGATAAAAGTAATTATAAAGATTCCCTTGCAAAACTGTAAAGAAGTAAAACATGTCCCTTATCTGAAGTTTCTAAGTTACAAAGAGAGATATGTGAGTGCTTCACTTTCTTTCATACAGGCCCCTCGATCAGAAGCTCTCACCATTCTGGGTTCTCTTGTCTGCTTTCCAAATATCTACCAGGAGATACCTTTACTTCAGGCAGTGCCAGAAGTTAACGAGATCATTACAGGAACAGAAGATGTCAAGGTAAATAATGCATTTTACTGAATCTTAAGTTTAGCATTTTGCAATTATAGTGATGTGATTATCTCTTCCATTATTATTCATTGTTCAACTTATCCCAGAAAATTTTGCTGTGTTGTTTAAATATTTCAAGAGCTGTTTTTAGAGAGGTATTTTAGGGGGTGTAAATGTGTTGGATTTGGAGCATATTACTGAAGGAAACTAAATAGTTCTTTTCCTCAGATGTTTTTCATTAAACCTGTTTATCATGCCTATGGGCCATAATTCTGTAATGAATAAGTCTTTGTGTTATTTTTATTAGCTTAATTTTGTGGCATTAGTGCATCAAATGAACTTAAAAGAAATAATTAAAATGAAATAAATATTCAATTTCATTGTTAGCCTGATTAAATACTACTAATAATTTGAAATTCCAAATTATTCCTTGGAGAATAAATGAAAAGTAAGCTTTTGTTATCTCTTCAAATGACTTTGGGGCAAACAAAAATTCTTTTCAAATCCCAGAATAAATATCTATCTTGCTATCTAGCTATATATCTAAATACATGATTACAATATATAATTCAATATTTCCAATTAAAGGCAAAGAACACCAAGGTTTTTCTATCTAGAAGACTCATTGGCTCTGCTAGATTTTCCTCTTGTACCCAGGAACCCTCTGTTCTAGGCTGGCTTTGTTGCCCAGCGCTGTCCCTGCTGAGACCCGTCACGCTGCTCCCGCCCTCTTTGCCAAGCCCTGTGTCTCCCTCACGTCAGGTTCTCCCTGGTGGGCACCTCTCCAGAACAACCTGGTCATTCAGTAGCTCTTGGCTGCCTGGAACACTGTCAGAACATGTAGGAAACTAACTGTGAGACAAAGTGTTCATTTTTTTATTTTGTGTTTTTAGCATTACCTCATAAACATTCTACTGAAGAATGCCACAGAGGAACCAAATGAATGTGCAAGGTAAATGTTAAATAGAAAGTAAAATATTTTAGAATTTTAAGATATACATTTATGTGTAAACAGTTAATGTTAAAAACACTTATGCTTCCACATTTTTCTGATACACACCCACATTACAACTATACATGCCAGAAAGTATAATAAAAATTATGGTTTACTTGAATATTTGAAATGTCATCATTGAGTGGAAATAGTTAAGTGCAGAAGATTATTCTATACTACCTGTAGTGTAAGAAAAAGGAAGATTACAAATATATACACGTATTCCCCGATATTTTCAATAAGAAAGAAAATGGAAGGATAAACCCAAAACTAAAAAATAGTGTTCTCAGTTAGGAGTGATTTTGTCCCCTGGGGGACATTTGGTAGTATCTGGAGACATTTTGTTGCTTCTCCTGGCCGTCTGAGGTTGCTGCAGCCTGCAACCAAGATGTGGGGTTTTCTGGTCCGCCTGTATGATAGAAAGTTCCGGCCTCTCTCCCAAGGTGAAGCCAAAGCTGAGAACACTGGTGGAGGGGAACTCTCTAATGTTCAACCTCCTACCCCACCAAGTTACTGCAAACCCATTTCAGCCTCTTCTTGCCTCCTAGGAGTTGGATCATGCCCTGCTCCCTCTCTAGATTCAACCCAGGAGAGCAGCCCATCATTCTTCACTGTCTTGTTAGCTTTGGTGATTTTAAGGTTATTTTCTTTTGTGTTTTATCTAACTTCTTCAGTGGGTGGCTTAGTCCAAATTACCAAGTTTACAAATTCATTACCAGTTTTCTAATATTAAACCAACCTTTCATTTTAAGATAAACCTGACTTAGTTTATACAGTTTTGGATCTGGTTTGGCTAATATATTGTTCAGGCGAGTTGCATTTATATTCATGACCTATAATTTTCCTTTTCCATCTTGTCTTTATCAGGTTTGCTTACATGGTTATGTAGTCTCACAAAATGAATCAAGTACAGTTTCATTCTCTTTCATTAGGCAGAGTTTTTGTAAAAGTATTGGTAAACTAGAATTTTCATGAAAGTTTTGAAATACACTGGTATACATGTTGTCTGTATTATCTGCTTATCTTTTAGCTCTCTCAATTATCTCTTGCGCCACCCCAGCTCCCTAGTCTGCTGCATCTCTTATTGTCTCTCCTCTGTGTCTCTTTTTGTTGCATCATCTTGCTGCACCAGCTCTCTGCGTGAGCCAGCACTCCGTGTGGGCCAGCTCTCTGCTCAGGCCAGCTTGCTGTGCAAGCCAGCTTGCCTTTCATGAGGAGGCCCTGGGAATCGAACCCTGGACCTCCTGTATGGTAGACGGGAGCCCAGTTGCTTAAGCCACATCCGTTTCCCTCTTCTACTTTCTTTTACAATTATTATGTTGTTCCTTTTCTTACTTTTTAAGTTGTAAACTAAATGTATCAATTCTCTGTCTTCTTCACAAATATATATGTTTAAGGCTATGTGTTTATTTCTAGGTGCTGCTTTCTCCAAATTTTACAAGTTTTTGATATATGATATTTTTATTATTCCATTCCAAAATTTTTCCAATTTCCAATATGATACCTTCATTGAGTCATGAGGCATTTAGCAATGTATCTTAACTTCCAAACATGTAGTTATTTCTATTGATCTTTTTGCTACTGATGTCTTAGTTGCATTGTAGATGAAAAATGTTGTCTGTATGATAAGTCCTTGATAATGTTGATATTTCCTTTATGGCCCAATATGTAGTTAGTTTTTGTAAACATCCCATGTATGCTTTAAAATAATGTATACAATGTCCTTCAATTGGGTATAGTGTCCTAGATGTGACCATTAGATTAAATTTCTTAATCAGATTCTTTAAATAGTGTATATCCTTTCTGATTTTTTGTCCATTATCTTGAACATTTACTGGAAGAGATTTATTAAAATCTCCTATATTATGGTGCATTTATTTCTCTTTTATCTGTCATTTTTTGCTTTATGTATTTTGAGGCCCTGTTATTAGTTGCATAGAAGTTCAGAATGATCAGATCACTATAGTGAATCTAATCATTTATCTTTATGTAGTGACCCTCTTTATTTCTAAGAATGATACTATCTTAAGACCATTTTGTTTGATATTGATTTAGCTATTTTTTATAATAGTTTCCATCCTTTTAACTTCAGCCCTTCTAAATGCTTCTCTTTCAGATGTCTTTGCATAAACCATATATACTTGGATTTTATAAGTTGATCTTATCTGTTCTTTATCTTTTAACTGAAACTTTTAGTTTACATTTATTTTAACTACTGGTATATTTGGATTTATTTTTTTCATCTTATTTTATATTTTTAATTGGGCCTTCATTTTCAACATTTCTTTAATTTTCTCCTTTTTTCCTGACTTCTTTTTTTTCTCTCCTTTTCTTTCTTTTTCTTTTTCTCATTCCATGTATTACCTCTGTTTTTTTTAAGAAGTCATAGACTCTCTTTCAGTTCTTTTAGAGGTTACACTAGAAATTTTAACATGCATACTTACTTACCAACTCTAAAATTATTTAGTCAGTACCCTTGCCCTCTTCCAGGGCCTTAGAATACAATCTGCTGATTTTGCCCCTACCTCACTGTGGCTGCTCCTTTTCTGTTGTCTTTTCTAACCTCTCCTTCTCTACCTAACCTCTGAATATTAAGAGTGACTCAGGTCTAGGGCTGATCCTCTTCTCTTTATATATGACTTTCCAGGGTGCTCTTATCCATTCTAACCTAGTTTTAAAAACCATCTATTTTCTGCTGATTCCCAATTTACTTCCCTGGTCCTTTCACTGAACCCTAAGCTTATATATTCAACTGCCTACTTAACATCTCAACTTGGATGTCTTAGCACATCTCAAACACAACTGTAATTGAACCCTTGAATCTGCTGTCTGCCCTCCCAGAGCCTGACTGCCTATTATACTTCATCTCAGTAAATGGCACCACATAGGTTTTCAATCCAGAAACTTGGGAAAACTCCTTGATTTCTCCTCCCCCCCCCCCCCACATTCAATTGACATTAACATGTCTTGGCAATTAATATTTCCCTCTTTTTTTTCTTTAGTGTAGAAAACCAAATATCTATTGTGTTAGAAATGGAATAGAAATGTGTATGGCATGATTGATCTTTCTTAGTTGTGTGAAAAAGGAGTTATGCAATTAAATTAAAGCCATGTAAATGTTGATAAGGCAAGCAGATTTTGAAATATGACCAAGGATTCAAAAAATAGAGAATTAAGAACGGATATATTCCCCGCAACGTGGGACATGACTCCCGGGGATGACCCTCCCTGGCAATGAGGGATTAATACCAAGTGCCAATTGGCAACACAACTGGAAAAATACCTTGAATAAAAGGGGTAAAAGGTAAAGATAAATGAGTTCAAGTGGCTAAGAGACTTCAAAGAGAGTCGGGAGGTCATCCCAGAGGTAACTCTTACGCACACCTCAGTAGGAGCTCATAGAACATCTAAGTGCCTATCATCCCACACAGAGGGGCTCCTGAGAGCTCTGGAGACACCCAGGTCCTATATAAGAGGGTATAGCCCCAGAGACTGACGCCTTATCAGTGGGCTCTACTTTGGAATCTGTGTTCCTGAGAGTGACAGAATTGGACTCAAATAAGTCCTCCCTGCACATGGTTCATCAGTCCCTTCTATTCAAACCTATATGTGATGCTGGAATTTTTAGATATACTTCCAGAGACTGGAGCCTCTGGCCTACCTATGTGCCAGGTGTGCATGGAATCTCGGTGGAGCTGCAACTCCTACCCTACCGCTCAATGGATTCATCCAAGTCACCTGGTGAGGAAACAACTATGGGCAATGGCCATCCCAGGGAATGGAGAGGGCCTGCATCTGCAGGCAGGATCATCCCACCCACCATATCCATGGGATATAAGCCCTCTCTCACTTGGAGGTGGAGTGGACATCACCATCCCAGTCGCCTCTGGATTGGGGGAAGAACTACGGACTAGATGGACTTGATGGTATTCTGTTGTACACATATGGTGATTCTAGCAATGGAAGAAATTATAACAATGAGGTGGAGCCAGTGGCCACTTGACACTTTCGGGGCAGGGAGGGGATGTGCAGTTGAATACAGGGGCTTCTTTAGGATTTGGAGGTTGTCCTGAGTACCGTTGTGGCAACGGATGTAGGCCATTTTAAATCAGCACACACCACTCAGAACTGTGTAGGAGAGAGTGTGGTCTACGATGTGAACTGTGGTCTATGGTTGGTGGCAAGGCCTCAGGATGTGTAAGTCCATTGAGGGTGATGGGCCACACTTGTGGGAGATGTTTGTGTGGGACGTGGTGGGAGGTGTAGGAGGTGGGCAACATGGGAATCCCAGTGGGTTCTGTGTAATATTTTAGGTAATCTAAGTACTTCTTAAAATATATTTATATACATATATATAAATAACATTTTTATAAGCAAATGCACAAAGCTTCCATCATTAGATTACCTAAAAAAAAAAATAAAAGAACAAATATAGTTATAATTGTGAGTGATGATAATTTAGAAGAACTAAGAAAAAAATGATAGAAGTTTTTGTTAAATAAATTAGAGTGGTATGGGATGGGATAGTAGCAAATAGTATCAAGAGACTGTTGGAATACAGAATGAGAGTGCAGGGAGTATTTCTATTAGCAGAAAAGAAGATTCTTGATAGGTGAAATTTACTTGGGATCATAAAGGACATATTGATGTTTCAGAGAACCTTAACCGAGAAGATATCCTAGACATAGGGAATAACTGAAAGTATTAGAATGGGAAGTACTTTAAATGTTAAATTTCAAGGAGAGAAAATAGCATGGAAGAACTATTATAAGCTAATATGGCTTAAAACTCAAGGCAGGTAAATGTAGTTTAGATTATAAGGTCACAGATGCTTTCCATAGTTTGAGAGTAATGTAGGTGCTCCTAGAAATGAGAGGCCTTCATTCTTAAATTACACTTAATAAATAGATTAATGCAAAAGAAAAGAGGCTCTGTAAATGGTGAAAATAATTTTGGATATAATTCCACATGGTATGGATCTTAGTGAATTGAACCATCGCACCTGAGTTAAGCTGGGGGCAACTAGAGAAGCTTTCTGATTGGGATTACTATACATGAGAATGACTGCAAGCTAAGAATATGAAGAACAGTTTCCACACTGGGAAAAAGGTAGGCATTAGGCTAAGAGGAGGGAGAGATTTAAACAGTTATATACCATGGGGAGCTCCTGGAGGATGCCGATGTTGGAGGGAAGCACAAAGGCCCGGCATACCTTGTAAACTGAGTCACTGCTTTCAGGAATGAGTTTTGGTGGAAGATGGCATGGACCCAAAAGGTTTTTAATCCATGTAAATAAACTTTGCTGTGAAGTAGTTCATCTACCCTATTGAAGAGGTGAGAATCCGGGGAAACATGGTGGCTTTAAAAACCTCAAAATATATTGGCTTTTTTTTACTGAGTTTTCTAGAATAACAAAGGAAATTTCAATGTGGAGGTCTGAGCAGTGTGTGTGGTTTCATTGGCATTGGATTTGTCCTCTTACTCCAATTACAAAGAGCAACAGATGCATATTATTACAATCTAAGGGATGTTTCCAAGTAATGATTTGAAGCCCCCTTTTGTTCTGAAAGTGAGCAGGTTTGGGAGCAGTATTTTAATTTTATGCATGGGCATTAAGAGAAAATTAGCAGATGATTTTTTAAGCTTTGCAGAAGATGGTGGAGTGTAGCACTTCCAAAGAACACTACCATGTAAAAATTGATTCATAACTGAGAAAAATTAAAACTAAATTTTATTTCTAAGTTTCATGTTTCAAACTCTTCCTCAAAAATGTCTTAGAACAATAAAATGTAATAAAGTATTACTTTTTTTAAAAAAACTGTCATATGGGCTGTGACAGTTATTTGTTTCATTAAATATTTAAGCACTAACGAGTACCAAGATTCCTAAAAACTGGCCTCTTGAGGGTATTTTAGTTTTTTCCTCTCAAGAAGACATTCTGTACATCTAACTATAATTTTTGCTATTTTGTATAAATTACTACAAATATTTTGTCATTTGAAAAATACCAAGAAAATATGTTAAGCTTCATTATAGTTTTTCTCCTTTTCCTTATTAACAAGATGCATTGCCATTTGCTCGCTTGGGGTCTGGATATGTGAAGAACTTGTGCAGTGCACAAGCCATCCTCAGGTGAAAGAGGCCATCAATGTTATAGGAGTAACTTTGAAGGTATGACCAATTTGAGATGTTTATTTGACATTAAGCCATAGCCCAGGTATTGAAACCAGCCCCACCTTTGTTTTGCCCACATTACAGAGAGGTTGTGATTCAAAGTTCTTTTTCCAAGGGCCATGTTGGGGTGCTGGGAGGTTACAGGAGAGGCCGCAGACACTGCCTCCCCCTCGGCCTTGTGACCAGGCCATCCACAGCCTGAGCATTCCCAGAGGATGAGCCCAAGTGGCCAGCTGGGGTCCTCTGGTGGCTGGCAACTTGTAGGGCAAGGATACCCGTGACTCATCAGGTGGGGTGACAGGAAAGTGGGATCCGTTCCCCAGCCTATCCCACAGGACTGGAGGAGGCCTGGGGACTAGATATTCCCACCTGGGGACTACACCATAGGCGCTTTTAGGGCATCATACTTCCTGTGCTTTGTTACTGAGAAGAGCTGCCAGTTGCAGGCCACTCATCCTGGGCAGATTAATCGTAAACTCTCTAAATATATTTGCTCATCTTCACGACAGCTCTGCGAGGTAGATGTTAAATCCCTATTTTACACTTGAGGAAACGGAGGTCCCGAGGAGTCAAGTCACTTGTCCACAGCCATGCAGGTATAAGATGTGGAACCAGCATGGAGAGCAGACCTGTGTGGCATTACAGCTATAGCTGAATTTTGACATGTGCTGTTAGGCCGCTCCCTTCACCAAGCTCAAATCCTGCCTGGTACTTTTCTGGCACCTACTTAGAAATAGTGGTGGTAGTTAGCATTGCTCTAATTGCTACCTCCTGAGTGCCTGGTCTCTGCCTGGCAAGGTGCTAAGGGTTTTCTGGAAGTTCTCAATAGTGAGGCAGTTGTCCCCATCTGAGGTGTAGGAAGGTTAAGGAACTTGTTGGAAGCTCCAGAGTAAAAACCTGGCCGAGCTGAAGTTCAAAGCCTCCAGGCTCTGGCTATGTCCCATGAAGCTGTGATAGTTACAGCAATTACAGCTGACATCTGTGCCAGTCATCAGGCCACTGACAGCCCTGTGCTGCACTTTGTGCAAAACGCTTCCTGTGCATTACTGGTTTCTGTCCATGGGATAACCGGCCACTAGTGTCTCCTCTGCCCTTGGCCAGGCCCGGCCCTCTGTGGTCCAGTCCCTGCCTTCCTTTGCAGCCTGATGTGCCAGCAGTCCTCCCCATCTACCCTTCCTTCTGGCCACACTTGATGCCTCTTGCTCCCCCATTGTGCCCTCCCCCTGCCTTCCTCCATCTTTCTTTCTCCTGCCTGAAAGACTTTTACCTCATCTTCCCCATCTTCTCTCTTGCACAGAATCTGGAGGGGTACTGATTTGCTGTTGGCCCCCTGAGGAGGAATGGAAAAACCATTACATGAATATATCATTAGAGAGTCTTCCCTCTGGCCTGAGCAGGGTGCTGACACTTCACCTTTGTCATCGTTTTTAATCCTTAGAACCACCCTATAAGGTGAAGTGTTACTGTTACCTCCACTCCACAGATGAGGAAATGGAGCTGATTGGGAAAATAGGTGACCTGACCAGGGTCAAACCCAGGATGCTCTGGCTCTAGGCTGGGGCCTTTGCACAGCTGAGGCCTGTAGGACATCCCTGACTGCCAAAGCTGTGGAGACATTTACCTGGAATTGCTAAGGTGAAAAAAGCTGGATAGATAGCATATATCAGTGTGGACCCTAATTCATTTTTTAAATATCCTATTTTCTCAGATCTAAGATCTGTTTTTCAAATTTTATTTTTTTCTGAAATCTGTGTAGATATTTAACATAATGTGGTTCCTGTACCTCTACCCCTTTCCTGGAAAAACTGTTAATAACTGAATGGCATCTTGGAATAAAGGATACGTGTGTGTGTGTATGTGCGCGCGCGCGCACATGCATGTGTGTTCTAAATAACAGAAGAGAGACAGAAATTGATAACAGTTCAGGGATAGTTTATATTTTCTTCTTTGTACTTCTATACATTTTCAAAAATTTCTGCAGTTTTCTAAGATTATGAGGCAACAGAAAAAAATAGCCTATGTCTGGATCCCTCACTCTCTGTCAGGCCTGTGCCAGCATAGCACAGGGACTGAGGTCACGTTGAGTCCAATAGCCCGTAATCCCGGTAAGGAAATAGAATAGGGGAACGGAACAGAGCAGAAGTGCTGGAGAGGCAGGCCGCCATTCTTCAGATGGTGTGGTAACCTTGTGGGGATGATTTAGGGCATGGTCTGAAAGATGAAGCAGTGCCAGCTGCATGCCGACCTAGGGAATGAGTGTCCCAGGCAAAGCCGGGGCCAGTGCGAAGACTCTGAGAAACAACCAGAAAGTTTGAGGGATGGAAAGAGGCCAGTGAGGAAGGGCCCCTTGAGTGCAGATACGTGCACCATGAATTCACCTAGCCTGCCAGGGAGGGGCCGTCACTGTCTATTCTATAGTTAATCACTTTCCTTCCTTCCTTCCTTCCTTCCTTCCTTCCTTCCTTCCTTCCTTCCTTCCTTCCTTCCTTCCTTCCTTCCTTCCTTATCCTGTGCATTTGTCACTGCAGTGCTAATTGCTGACCTTTCTGCTTATGTAGTGCAAATGCCAACCATTGGCTACGTATCCAGGGTGACAGGGACTCAGGATCAGTGTCAGACCTTTCTGCTCTTGATAATGAGGCACAGATACCAGTAGAGCCCCTAGTTCTGGGCAGGGGAAAGCACAGGGTGCCCTTTCCCTTTTGTGCACCCTCACCATGAAAAAATGAGATGACCAAGGGTCCTTGCAGGAACTGCCCTTTTGCATGCCATCTCACGAGGGATGGAAACATCCAGAAGACCTTGGTGAGGGCCCTAAACACACATCAGCCTTAGGAAACATACTCACAGTAATGAAATAGAGCATAGTTTGTGTATTCTTTCTTCATAGTTTTTACATTTCTTACTATTTTATACATATGGGTTAAGTTCATTTGATCAATCCCTATTGCTCTATGTATAAAATGAAGACAGCACCTATCTTGCAGAGCTGTTAATAAAGATTTATTAATAAGAGAATGAGTAAGATTTTTGTTAAAAAGGTTCAGCACAAGTGGATACTCAATAATGTACTACATTTTAATACCCTCTAATTTGTCAAAATTATGATTTATGTGCTCTGAATAAGGCATTGAAATTATGGATTTACTTTCCAAATGATTAAATGACAGCTACTTGTTTCAATAGAATGTTACGTAAATTACTATAGACACGCTAGACGAGATGCAGTTGTAGAATGTGTAGATGGTCTTGTGGTCATGTGTAAACTATTTCATAATAGGACATATTTTTCAAGAATTTAATGCAAAAGAAACTAATGCAACCCTCTATGGATCTGGGAAGAAGCAACTGTTTTGTTCTTCCTTAGGAATAATGCACAAGTTCAACTTTGTTATCTGGTTTTGGGTTTTGTTTCTTTTTATAGTTTCCTAACAAAATTGTGGCTCAGGTCGCTTGTGACATTCTGCAGTTGCTGGTTTCCTACTGGGAAAAGCTCCAGGTGTTTGAAGCCTCTCTGCCTCGGAAAATAGCAGAAGTAGGTCTTTTTCCTGTGCTGTTGAAACCTAAGCATTTCCTTTTTATTATGTTTAATATTTAATTATATACACTCAAATAATTGTCAGAGACCCTACTATTAAATTGCCATATGAATCATTCATTTTCACGTTAATTGAACTGGTCCTTCTCAGCTGTGATTTCAGGCACGGCGTAAAAAAGCCAGCAGTGTTCCAGGGCCCGATTTTATACTTGGGGCATTGGAAAGGCAGACACGACCACAACAAAGAGGCCTTTTGTAGGTTGCTTCATTTGTCGAGCATAACCTGGGTGGTGCTGACAAGGAGCGGGCACCTGATTACGTTGCCCTCCTGGATGGGGAAGGGCTGCCGCCATGAGCACGATCACCCAGCTGTAATGGGATTGCTAATATAATCACCTCCGTTGGGGGAGCCGGTGGAAGAGAAGGACAGGAAGCATCATCTCAACAACAGTATCCTGGAGATTGGATATAGTTGAGAGTCCTTTGCTAGTACACGACCCACCCATTTCCCATAGGCGCCTAGTGGGAAGGCACATCCATTCCCGCCAGCTTTTATTGCTGTACTTTTCAAAACATGCCCCGTTGTTTACATATCCAGTGGTAACTCTTCGAGGAAATTTGATTTGTCCCCATGTGGTATTACAGGGAGAGAGAAGACACGATATGGATTTATTTTCTCAGAGCTCTAGACAAATTTCACTGGTGAGATCACTTTGTTCTCTCAGGGATACATAAAAAATTTACCTTGAGTGACCTCCAGTGAAATAGAGCTTTGTGCATAGGAATATAAAATGCTGCACAATGTAAAGCTGGGTTTTAGGATGACCATATAATTTATCATCTGAATGGGAATAATTTTGAGAAAGCCAGGTCAACAAGTGGAGACCTGGGGTAATTTATAAGAAAAATAAATCAAGAGCATTTTCATAGTTGGGCGAATGCAGAGAAATAGTCCTTCCTTCCTCTGGGACCCCCAATTTCCCCACCAATAGAATGGAGTAGAAACCAGGCACGGCCCCATTGCCTTCTCCTAAGTTTCAAGATCACATATCTCCCTAAACTGGCTCATTGATTTTTATCACCCTCTTCTAGTAAGTTGGCACCAAGCTGGTCTAGTCTCCAGGCCATCTTGGGGCTCTTAACATATGACTTCCAAAATTATTCCTGGGGTCTGTCTGATGGGGGATTTATTTTTTCTATAGATCCTTGTGGCCACAATTGCTTTTCTTTTACCAAGTGCAGAATACTCCTCAGTGGAAACAGATAAGAAGGTAGGTGGCACATTTGTTTTCTTTTAAATGTATGGTATTACATATAGAGAGATATAAAAGACACCAGCATGAGGCCCTATGCATGTCTCCTCTTCCAGTTTATTGTTTCTTTGCTGCTCTGCCTCCTGGACTGGTGCATGGCCTTGCCAGTGAAAACCCTTCTCCACCCAGTGTCCACGGCAGTGCTGGAGGAGCAGCCCGCGTCCAGAGTCCCCCTCCTGGATTATGTCTACAGAGTGAGTCTCCACCTGACCCTCGGGGATGGGGAGGGTGGGCTTAAGTCTCAGAGAATTATCAATGTCTTATGCATTTATTTACTCATCTAGGCCCTTTTGAAAAGGACTTCTGGTAGGCTAAACATTTCAAAACAAAAATACAACGGAATAGCTCAGGAATAAAAATAGAACAAAGTTTCACTGTCCAGAAGCAATAGTTATCATGTTAAAGGTACATGCAAAATCATGGCTGTCACCTGCAGGCAACTGCAGTTTGATCAGAACCCCCCAATATTCAGGGAGCATAACCTGTATCTACTTAATTTAAGAACAAGTTGTTTATCTTGTGGGAACATCCACAGCATTAGTTTGACAAAATCTGTTTGTAAAAGGATCAAAACACAATGGTCCCAGTAATCTCTTTGCTACATATAATCTTAATAAAGAAATTAAGGAAATATATCCCCTCAGAGTATTAGCCTCATCATTTTATAGTATGTAAAATATTCTAATTTCATCCTCCACTGCTTACTAGGCATGGCATTTGCCCTGGGCCCTTTATAATATCCTTCTGTATTGATCTAAACGGTCAGCATAGATTAGTTTTGCCTATTTTTGAAATTTTATAAATGGAATCCTATACTATGTGCTCTTTTGTGCCTTGTGTCTTTCCCTCAACATTATTTTTGAGGAATTCATTCAAACTGTTATGAATAGCTGTAGATTTTTCATTCTTACTGTTATGTAGTATTCCACATTGAGAATAAACCCAGTTTATTTACCCATCCCACTGTTAATGGACATTTGGATAGTTCAGAGTTTTGGATCATAAAAAAAATCTGTGAACAGTCTAGTACATGTTTTTGGGTACACAAGGCATACATTTCTGTTGGATGTATACTTAGGAGGGGAATTTCTGAAATGCATATGCTCTGATTTAGTAGAAAGGGCCAAATAAAATGCTGGAGTGGTTATGTTAATTAAATTGTCACCAGCAGCAGCATCTGAGCATTGTGGCACTCTACATTCTTGCTTACACTTGATACTATCTGGTAAGTGTGTGGTGCTAGTGCATTGCAGTTTTAATTTGCATTTCCTATATTTATTGCATTTTGACTAACAGGAATTAATCCTCTCAATGACAGAATCTCAGTTTTTACTTTAAGATAGAGAACTCTGTTAAAGGGACTTTCTTATACTGTTTTTTTCTGTGAGGAAGAGGACATATCCAGGTGGCTGCCCCCTGCTGGCCACAATTTTTGGTACTTTTTAGCCTTGTACTAAAGGTTCCTGACCCCAGGGCTTCCTGCCATGGGGGTGAGTCAGAGCTGGTCATCTAGAAGTGAATTTACTATCTAAATATGCTTCACCCAAAGATGGTTCCTTCATTTAAATATTGTTCTTGCTCCTGAATATGTGATCAAAAAAGTAAAATTTGGCACAGTTACTACCTCTCATACATTTCAGGGTACTCAAGGTGATTTGTGTTTGCATGGCTTCTGTGTGTACAAAAGCACAACCAAAGAGTAGACAAACCTTCAATTGACTGCAATTTTTAAACAACCAATGAGCTTTCAGGAAACTAATATTTTGGAAAATAAGAAAACTTAAAAAAAATTGTACTAAATTTAGTTTGTACTAAATTGTACTTTAGAAAACTGTACTAAATTAGCTCTTAGCGTTCCTTGTGTCATGGTATACTAATCTAGATTCCCGACTGGTTATGAAGTAGGCTAGCAACCTCTGCTCATTGCTTTCACTCTCCCCTCCGCCTCAGTGTGCTGGTCCAGCCTGTGGCATATCCCACAGCTCCTCATCTCCTGACAGTTCCTTGTACTTGCATTGCCTCTGGTAGACTGGAGGAGGATCTACGTATGGTCAACCACACAGAATGGTGAAATAAGCACTTTTTAATTTTTGCTTTCTTTTTGCCTTGAGGATAAATTTACTGGCATTGATGTGTCAGGGGCAAAATAAACTTGCTAATAACAAGAAGAAATCTTGGAATGGAAAGGATTGATGTTTCCAAATATGGCCAAGCAGGAGTCCCACCTCCTCAGAGCTGTGGTTGCTGGATCCATCATTAGGAGACAGCAGTTTGGCATCATCCAAGGCTCTCAACCCCTTGTATTTTCCCAGGTCCTACACTGCTGCGTGTGTGGCTCGAGCACATACACCCAACAGAGTCATTACACGCTGACCCTGGCTGACCTGTCATCCTCAGATTATGATCCTTTTCTGCAGCTGTCAAACGTTAAGAATTCGGAGCCAGTCCAATATCATTCATCGGCAGATTTGGGCAACCTTCTTACCATTGAAGAGGGTGAGTACTCTTTAGAATGTAAATTCTTGCACACAGGATAAGGAAAGGTTGTAGTCTTTTGTTCATGCTTGCTTTGTGAGTTTTTTTAAAAATCTAGTAGAAATTCTGGTTTCTAGAGTCCTCTGTGATGGCAAATTCTGCCTTTTTTTTCCCACTCTGTTTCTCCTCCTTCCCTCTCTTTTCCTATCTGAGCTATTCAAATGGTGTTTGTATTATTGATGGCCTATGTCTCAGACCTATGGAACACACACAGAAAAGGCTCGTCTCCTATATCTATCTAATGGAGAGATGGACTTAATGCAGAAGAACAAGTTTATGGATTTGTAGCACCATGAGGTTTTCCATCAGAAGGATATCAGCCAGCCTTTGAAGGATGGGCAGCTTTTGAGAGGGGTTATAGAGTGTTCCAGATCAGAAGAGCATCCTGGAGAGAGAGATGGGAATTTACATGCCAAGTCTGAGGATTGCTGCGCTCATGGCAGAGGGTCCATTTTAGGATAGGAGGGGTATTGTCAGGACTTAGGGGCTACTGTATTTCTTCTTCAACCACCCTTCCTCCCCAAAATGACAAGAGTGCATTTCTGGGCCTTGGAATGTGAGTAAAAATATGGGTGTGTCTTCTACATGTGTGATAAAATTGCATAGAACTAAACACACACACACACGAGTGCATGTATAACTGATAAATTCTGAATAATGTTGGTGGATTATATCAATATCACTTTCCCAGATGTGATATTGTATTATCATTTTGCAAGGTGTTACCATTGGCGGAAAATTGGGAGAAGAGTATTCAGGATCTTTCTCTGTTATCACTTACAACTATATGCGAGTCTTCAATTATCTCACAATTAAAAGATTTTTAAAATGTGGGTTTTTAGATCATTGGTGAAAATTTTATGGAATTTGCTAGTTAAAAAGCTGGGCCCAAGAATGGAACCGAGTGGGGTTAAGATGTAAAAACGCTTAAAAGAAAAGGAATGAGGAATTGTCACTAGAAAAGCAAAGTCAGACAAATATCATATGATCTGACTAACTTGAATAATTATAATACACAAATTCATAGAGTCAGAAACTAGAATACAGTTTACCTGGAGCCAGGATAAGGGTAAGGAATGGGGCATGAATGTTTAATTGGTACAGAGTTTCTGTCTGGGCAATGGGAAAGTTTTAGTAGTGATGGTGGCGCAACATTTTGAATGTGCTTGGCACCACTGAATTGTGTATTTGAATGTGATTGAAAGGGGAAGTTTGGGGTTGTATAAATGTTAGTAGAATGAAATTCTACCAATAAATATACAAAAGCATAGGACTGTGCAACATAAACAGTGACCCCTAATGTAAGCTGTAGACTGTGGTTGATGTTGTTTCGTCAGTTGTAACAGGAGCTCCACCACTGGTACAGTGTTGCTGATGGGGGCGATTGTAGGAGGGAGGTGAGATATGGGGAGCTCAGTATTTTCTTCGTGAATTTTCTATAAACCTGCAACTTCTCTAAAAGAAAAAAAAAATAAGCCAAGTCAGAAATGGAAAAAGAACCAAGAGTCATCTTGGGTAGTCAAGGGAAGAAATCGGGTAAGGAGTGGAGGAAGGTCAGCAGTGTCAGGCTTTAAAAAGCTCATGGGAGGCCAGAACAAAACAGGAGCTGTTTGCTTTTCTGACTAGGTGTTGGGTGGTGGGTTTTGCCAAAGCACTTTCAGCTAAGTGGTGGTCTATAGGCATATAACGTGACCTATGGGATGACCATGCAGGACACTGAGACAGACTGCTCTGTTTTGGGAGCTGAGGTGGAGAGAGGAAGCAAAGAGCAGGCAGATCTGGAGAGGGCTTACCAGGGTCAGAGTCTGGGGTCAAGTGCAGGCTGCGATGAAGGGGATGGGTGAGGTGAGGATGAGAAAGGCAAGAGTGGGCGGCAGTCAGGCAATTAGGAACAAGGGCTTTGGAGCCCATCCTGATTTTAGCTACATGTTATAGACTACCAAACAGTTTAAGGGGTGTTCCCGTGGGCAGAGAAGTCAGTAATGGAGGGGAAATCCGAAACTAATATTTAATACCAAGTTCCTGAAATATCATACTGTTATTCTGAGATTTTGCCATAGGGTAGACTAAAGACTCCTATCTTGAGTTTTGGTGGTTAAATGATTAACAACTTCATCATTTAGTTGTTTTTTTCTGGAGATCTGCTGTTCTGTTAAACAGCAATATTTTCTTGATTTTGTTCCACAATTATAAAATCCAACCCATATTTTGATTAAATGATCAGAATGACCCTTCATCCATTTCTTTGGTTGTTTTCTATCTTGCCATCCACTGTCTTCGAAGAAAATTAAGTTGCTTTTTCCTAAAGTCATTAATTTTACACTCATCTCACATCCTTGTACCTAAAATGAGTGCATCACTTATTATGATTCATCACTTAAAAATAGCAGAAGATTGATAGTTTAGTGAAAAAGGAAAAATGCACATTTAAATTTTTTGCCACTTTTAAAAAAGTATACAACACTCTTTGACTTGAATATTAATTCCCCAGAACACATCAGGACCACAATGAATTTTAACTAAATAAAAAAGCAGGAAGCTTATAAACATGAACATTCTTGCTGCATGTTTGCATCCTGTGAGAAGTGAAGAGGCAAAATATAGATATAGCTTAGGTATTTTAGGTTAAACAAAATATGCTCATATTAGGGAGGTATTTTGGTTTCCATTCAGTGTCCTAATTGATCATTCATAACCAAACTATTTCTAGTCAGGTAGCATTTCTAATAAAGAAATATTATATTTTTATTTCTTCTTTCCAAATGATTATGTCATAGACCACTGCCTACTATTTGATATAATTACTCCGTTTAAGTAGAATCACAAACAGGAGAAATTCAACTGCCTACAGCTGTGGCTGCTGGCCCGGAAGCTTCCCTGCTCAAAGATGTCCCTAACAACGTACATGTGCTCAGATTTCTACTCATTAATACCTAATTGCTTTAAAAAAAAAGGGGGGGGGGGAGATGGGATGGGCTTTATAAAATGGAAGTTAATGGACAACCTCAAGTTATTACTTTCATATTTCGTCTCTAAATTTAGAAAAATAAAATAAAAATACTTTGGAATTTTTTTTAATAGTTCATGTTTTTCCTGTAATAGAGTCCAGGTTTTTTCTTTATGTTTCAGGGAGCCCACAGGCAGTTCATTCAGCTGAAGTCTGCCAGGGAAGAACAGTAACTATTTCTCAAATACTCCTTTTCCTGACTTCAGTACCTAAGATATTGGGGACTTTTATTGGATCTGTCATGATTTATGATTTTTTTTTTTTAGGAGGTATTGGGGATTGAACCAGGACCTTGTACATGGGAAGCAGTTGCTCAACCACTTGAGCTACATCTGCTCCCCACGGTTTATGATTTGATTGGTGTGAATCCAGGTTGATTTCCTATTATAGAATTCAAACACATTCATAAAATATAAATTTATGTTTATCTCACATTGGAAGTACAACCTACGTGAATAACATTTATTTTCTAATTGTTATTGTCTGCTTTGGGCTTTATCACATTGGATCTGTGTCATTACGCTGCTCTGCCATGTCAGCCCTATGAAGTACCTTACCTGGTAGCTGACCAATACCCAACTAGTTTTGCATTTGTTGACTTTGGCATTTACATTTCTGATGGTGCATGTGTTCACATGGAATGATTGGCGTTATAGACACAAAAGTAGAAACATTCATAACTGCAAATTCCAGGGAACTTGGTTGAGGTGTTTTAAATTCCTTAGCCACATGGAAATCATAAACTCTTCTACTAGAATAAGGGAAGAAGAGTTTAATTGCAGAGACCATTGTAGATGGCCCTTCTTTGCTTCTAAAAAGTGAGTTTTTTGATGTCAACATTTATTTTCCATTATTAAATACAGGTGATTTCTTGTTGAAATGAAAAAAAAAAAGAAGAAAACTCAGAGATCTTGTGTTCCCTATTCATCACACAGAATATCTTAGGTCCTGGGATTTGATTGTGGCCTGGGATTTGTACATGATACAATGGATGTGTTATAAACAAGTCACTTGAAATTTAATGTGCAAAGGGGAGGGCATTTAGCATGAAGAAATATATTTATAGTTATTTACTTTTTAAGTAATATTTGGTTTTTCATGTTGTGAATTTAAAAACCAAGTATTTCCTCAACACAAATTATAAATCTTAGTTTATTTAAAATTCTAGTGATGTTTTTTGTTAAAATTAAAAGATTTCATTTTTACTTGTTCTTGGATTAATGTACAACTCTTTCATAAATTTGACAGATTAACATTTCCCTAACTATTCACAAGCTTAGGTAGTTACTTCAGTCCACACTTACAGATTTAATATAGCTCCTCCTTCCTTGTACCTCATTTTACAAGGTTTGCTTACAGACGCACACACTGCGGTCCAATTCTTTCTATACATTGTTGTATTTTTTTTGTATTGGGCATTTAATCATCAACCATAAATTGAACTAAAGCCTTCTAAGTATTTCCATGAATTTTTAAGATGTCAGATTCTCTTAAATATTTAAAATATCGTAATGAAACATAAATTATCACAATGATTATAGAGCAGATTGCTTCAAATATATTTAAGCAGTCACAAGCTTGACTCATTTCCTTATCAGGTCTCCCTAAACCCTGCTAAGGGGAGCAAGTTACCCTCTCTGGCCCACTCTCCCAGCCACCTGCTACCAGCTTTGCAGCCCTCTCTGGCTGTGGAATCTTTTTTTTTTTTTTTTAATATATATATATATATTATTTTTAAAGAAGCTTTAGATTACACAAATGTTACATCAAAAATATAGGGAATTCCCATATGCCCCACCCCCTCCGCCTCCCACACTTTCCCACATTAACAACATCTTTCATTAGTGTGGTACATTTGTTACAATTGATAAACACATATTGAAGTATTGCTACTAACCATGGAATATAGTTTACATTATAGTTTACACTCTGCCCCAACAATTTTATAGGTTTTGACAAAATGTATAATGGTTTGTACCCGTCATTGCAATGTTATGCAGGACAATTCCAATGTCCCAAAAATGCCCCCATGTTACACCTATTCTTCCCACTCCCTCCCCTCAGAATCTCTGGTAGCTACTGCCTTTATATCAATTATACAAGTTCTTCCATTGCTAGAATAATAATAAGTCTAAAATAGAATAATAAGTCTACTTTAGTCCATTGTTTATTCCCCGATCTTGAGGATTTGTGGATGGTGATGCCTACTCAGTTTCTAATTGAGAGGGGACTTAGATCCCATGGGGCAGATGGATTGAACTATCTTGCTTACAGTTGAGACACTCTCTTCTCCTTGGAATGGGCATTGTCCACCATCATCTCCTTGTTAGTTGTCCTGGGTGAGTCCAAGGAACTGGAGAATAGGTGTTGTAACTCTGCTGAGATTCATTGCTCAACCGGCACATGAACAGACCAAAGATTTAAGTCTCTGGGACATATATTTTAAAAGTATAGTGCTAAATATAGTTTCAAATAAAAGGGGCAGAAGAGCCACATAGGGAAACTATAAATGAGTCTAACTGTATTACACTGGGGAGCATAAATTCCAAAGTTAGGCCCTCTGACAGGGTGCCAAATTCCTGAGCCTGTCTGCCCTGCTTTTAGTATGTAGACATCTCTAGAGTCCTCAGGAGCCCTGCTGTTTGAGGCACTGTTTACTGTGGCAGTCAGTGAGATCTTGCTGAGACATGCATAAGCATAACCTCTGGAATGACCTCCCGACTCACTTTGAAATCTCTTAGCCATAAAAACTAGGCTAAGTTTCAATTTCACAAGAAAAGTTTGATAAATACAATCATCAATATCAAGGGCCCGGCGTAGTGGTCTGTCCTTCTTCACTAGGCACTGCCTTTGTACTCGGGGGAGTCTTGCCATTATATTAGAGAATGTAGCAGACTCCCTAGGATGGGAATTCAATATTCTTTCGGTTAGTATATGGATCTCCACCCACAGAGACAATGCCCTGAGAACACTTGAACATATTCATCTGCCTCAGAGGCCTGCCCCACGTGCACCCGTCCCCACACATCCCCCCATCACCGACACCCCACACCAGTGCTCCTCCCCTGCTACAGTTGTGACCTTTCTGCTATCCAAAACCTCTCCAGAAACTAAGCCAAAAAATTAACCAAATAAAATTAATAAGAAAATAAAATAATAATTCTTATTTTTAAAAATAACAAAATACAAAAATAAAAAATAGAAAAATTAAAATTTTGAAATAAAATAAAAATTTTTTTATACATTGTGTCTCTCATCACTGTAAGATTTGTTGTCTTGTATGTACAGTGATAATTTCTTCTGTATGTTCCCCCAGTATCTTATATTTTTTCATTTTATCTTCAAAGTAGGGTTAGGTTACAGAAAAGTCACATAGAAAATATAGGGGATTCCATATACCCAATGCCCTTCCCTTCTTCCACTCTCCTCTATTAATTACATTTTACATGTAGATGGTATATTTGTTACAATTGATGTACAAATATTGAAGCATTGCTACCAAGCATGGTCAGTAGTTTACATTACAGTTTACATTTTACACTGCATACACTTATATAGGTTTTGACGAAATTTAAAATGGCCTGTATCCATTATTGCAAGATCATGCAGAACAATTCTAATGCCCTAAGAATGCCCTATGTTCCATCTATTCTATTCTTCTCTTCCCCTCCCCTCAGAACCTAGGGTAACCACTAAGCTTCAGTTTTTGAAGAATAAGGTTCATAGTTACTTGCAATAGTATTGAGGGCTTGACATATTGGTCTGTTTTCTTAGGTACTGCCTATGTTAAGAGATTCTTGTCCCTCTAATTGAGAACATAGCAGTACTCCTCAGGATGGGAGTTTAATATTTTATTGTTTATTGTGTGGGTCTCCACTCACTGAAATAACACACTGACAAGATGAACCACTTTCATATTCCATAGAGGCATGCCCCAAGTGCGCCCTATCCTTACATATCCCCCCACACCTGACGCCCTACACCAATAGCCCTCCCCTGCCATATTTGCCAAAAGAATGTTTCTACCATTGTAGCATAGACCCACAAATCCCCAGACTTCACCTACTCCTTCTTCCAACCATCCCCCCCAGTTCCATGGATAGTCCAACCCAACCCCCCACCCTATTCCTCCCAGACCAGTACCGCCAAACCCAGTCACATCACTGCACCACTCTCATGCCCATCCACTGCCCAGCTACACTCTTCCACCTTCTCATAGATTTTTGCCCATATGGACATTGGTTCACTACCCTCTACTACCTCACCAGAACTCCCTGAACTATCACCTCTTTAAAGACAGGGACGTTTCTCTTGTTTATTGCTATATAGAGAGCTTTTTAAATGTCTCTTTGGAATGAAATCTTCATCTAAGTTGGTTCTTTTAGCAGTCTACTTAAATTATGCTTTTAAATTCAAATAGAATTAGTGTCAAAAAGAAAGGAAGGGAGGAAAGGGGGAGAGGGGGAAGGGGGGAAGGAGGGAAGGAAGATGGGTGGGAAAAAAAATTCCCAGACTAACAATTTCAAACATTCTAAGTAGTGATTTAAATCTGGTGGTGTCCGGTTTTAATCTGTATTCACCCCTTTCTCTTTACTTTTCCTTCCTGATGTTTACAGAGAGGAGGAGAAGAAGTTTGGAGCTGATTCCTCTGACTGCTCGGATGGTGATGGCCCACTTGGTGAACCACCTTGGGCACTACCCCCTGTATGGGGGTCCTGCCATGCTGCACAGCCTGGTCAGCGAACACCATGACAACGCCCATGTGGAGTCCTCCGAGCTGTCCTCCGAGGTGTTCAGGAGCCCAAACCTGCAGTTGTTTGTATTTAATGACAGCACCCTCATCTCGTACCTGCAAATACCCACAGAGGGGCCGGCAGGCGGACCCCCGGTGGGCGCCCTCTCTGATGTGCGAGTAATTGTGAGGGATATCTCAGGGAAGTACTCTTGGGATGGGAACGTTTTATATGGGCCTCTGGAAGGCTTCTTAGCATGCAACAGAAGAAATCCTTCGTTTCTGATTTCGGCCTGGCATCATCACACATTTGGACCTCAGAGAGATTTTTCTCAGATTGAGGAGGGTGATGATGTCCTCGACAAATTACTTGAAAACATTGGCCACACAAGTCCCGAATGCCTTTTACCATCGCAGCTAAAACTCAATGAGCCTTCCCCACCCCCATGTGGAATGAGCCGTGAGCAGGAGAAGGACATCATAGAGGTTGTTTTGCACCAGAACACGCAGGAAGACGAGTATGTGCAGAGATGTATCTCAGACTCTACGATGAAGGTCACTACTCAAGGGCAGCCCACACCCGTGGAGCCACGAGGCCCCTTTTATTTCTGCAGGTTATTGCTCAATGACTTGGGAATGAATTCTTGGGACAGAAGGTAACAGTGCACTGTAGTCCTTCGGTTATTTTATCATTGTTTTCGTGTGATTTTTTCTTTTTATCAATTCAGGGTTGGGGAATCAGAGAGTGGTAGTAGAGATTTTTATCTGTTTCAACATTTACAGTTTATTTTCTGCTACAAAATTAAAGCTAGAAGTGAAACTAATTGTGCTCTGCTCATACACAAACGGGATTCCAAATACCTGTTGTATATTGTAAAGACTATCAAGCTTTTTGGGCGTGTCTTTCTTTAATCACTGCTTTGTCCATTCTTGCTCCTACCTTCATGCACAGTGATGATGGACTAAATCAGGTGAATAAGTCACGGTCTCACTTTAGATCTGATGAGGAAGAGTTGATTCAACTCTGATGAAAGATATCGTGACATGGGAGTTTAAGAAAATGACTAAATCCAATGGGAAATAGCAAGACAATGGAAAAGACATCGTGGAAGAGGGTAGATATGAGCTGGACCCTGACAGTGGAATGGAGTTTTTACACAGAGTTGGGAAAAAGATATCTACAGTGGAGCTGATGATGAAAGCAGAGACACAGCTTCATGCACCCAGGTTACACATCTGTTGGCTACAAAGCCATCTAGTATATGGTGTCCAGTGGATAGTGATGGGATTTGTGGAATTTTGATGCCTTTGAATGTTTAAGGAGACTGGGGATTGTTCTCTAGGCTTCTATCACAAATCTTTTGTGAGCGATATGAGCAATGGATGAATATATAGATTAATTGATTGATTGGAAAGGGAGAAGATTGGTCTGTGACCACATGATTTTTTCTTCCACCCTTTTTTCTTTATAGGAAGAATTTTCACCTGTTGAAGAAAAATTCAAAATTGTTGAGAGAGCTAAAAAATTTGGACTCCCGTCAGTGGTATGTGAAAGAATACAAAACCACTGTATTCCTGTCTATTTTTGGGTATGCGTGAATACACCTACAGAGACAACCAAGGGTAGTTCTGTAACCTCGAATCTGATGGCATTTGTACATGCCATACCTTTGATATTTTTACCCTTAAGGAATAACTCATGTTTGTTATGTTGCGCAGAGGTTCAAACTCCCACCTAATATATGCCTTTTATTGAGTACCTTTCTATGTGGCAGGCAGTTGACATACATTCGCATTTAATCTCTGCAACAACCGCTTTTTCAGATGAGAAGTAAAGGATTACCTAGGCTAGATAACCTGTTTATGGTTGTTTATAACCAGCAGAATTGTATTATTTGAAGCCAAGTGAGTCTGACTTCATACTCCATGCTTTGCCCCAATGCACTGGCATTCTGTGGTCATTGTTTTACAATTTTGGAAAGGTTAAAACTGGTGTCTTTTAACAATTAATTAAATTATATATATATATTAGATCTGCTCCTTGCATAAAATCTTAGAAGCATTTCTAAAGATCACAATCATGAAAAGTTTTTGATTTGAAGGAATGTGTGCTTCCAAATCACTTAACTCGAGTAAGTGTAGTACCTGATATATAATAGGTACATAAAATATTTTTAAAGGAATAAACTGCTTCCTTAATTTTTAATTGTTAAAGATTGCATATTGGCCTCATACTCCATCAGCTCTCAAGTAAAATATTCAGCTTGTTTTCCTTGTTTATTTTTTACCTCTTCACACTCTATTTTTTTAAAAACTTCTTCTTAACTCAAACTTGTTCATATATTTGGAGCTATTTGCTGGCTGGAATAAGTCTGTAGAACACTGCTAGGATAGCATAAAAGGCCACATGGCCGAGGAAGGAAGGAGGAAGAAAGGAAATAGCAGAGACCTGCGTTAGCCCAGTAGATCTTGACATGTCTATCCTGACATTTGGGGGAATATTAAAGCCCTTCCTTCCTTCCTCCCTCCCTCCCTCTGTCATGCTTCCCTTTTAAGGTACTTAGTTCCCCTGCTTGACACTTATGGTGATGAATTATGTACATGCTAAGCAAAATATTTTCACCATCACATGTGAATCACATGGCTTTGTTAAGGTTTTTGTGATTTATTTTGGAGTTTTGAACAAGGTGACACATCCTTAAAGTTCTTTCTCAAGCAAAGACTTGGTTCAAATCATTATTATTTGCACATCAGATTCACACTGTGATTCTTTTTTGGTGATCAGAATTTTTGAACTAGATGTAAACACAATAATAATAAACTCCAGTTGGAATTTTCTTTGAAATACTTGGCAGATGATTTTAAAAAGTCTTTTTGTAATGTCCCTAAGGACATTGATGTCCCTAATGTCCCTAAGTGCTGTTGATGTTGCTTATGTGGACCACTGTATTGGGGATTATGGAGATAGAGGTTTTCTTTCCTTTCATTTCTTTATTCCCTATCTCTTTTTCACTGTTTTCAACCTTCCCACATGCTTTCTAGTCACTCAGGACTTCTTACAGCTTCTTAGAGCTACCCACATTTTCAAGCATGAGCTATTTCATGGACTTAGGAGTGTGCCTGTACAGCTGTTCCAAACCTGCTTCTCTCTGCAAACAGGCCTTTTCCTTAGGTGACTTGGCTGCTCTTGTGGACAGTGATAACATGTTTCAGTATAAAGAAATATGCAGGATTAAAAGGTTGTACCTGGGGAAAGGAGCCATCCTCTGGTCAGAAGCCAGCAGCTCCATTGTATTTTATAAAAGGCCTTATTTCCATACTATTCATCAAGTGCATCTTACTGTAAACTATGACTCTGTAGATTTGAATTTGAAGAATTTTTTAAAACTCACTAGAGGTTACTAACTTGAAATAATTCTTCCTTATATTACCCACAATTGTATGCCGTTCCTCAAATGTAGTGTTTCTGTTTCTCTAGAGGCACAGGGACTGTGTTCTCTGTTGAAATTCTTTGAGGTATTCCTTCTGAACGACTCAGGGATTCATTTCCTTCTCCTTCTGGTCCTCCAGTATATATAAAAAAAGCAGTCACTTGGAGTCCAAACTCAGCTTTTTAAACATATGCTGAATTATTCCATGCTTCTGAGTATTAAGGGAACACGATGGTATCTTGTAATTGTGGCCAATTTGTTGAGTGTTAATGCACTTCAGTTGCATGAGGTACAATTGAATTAGCTCCCTGGCGTGCTTCTGCAATAAAATAGGGCTTTGCTGATTGGCAAATCATCTGCCCCCTGATTAACCTTCACTTACCACTCCGACTCCTGGATGTCCTGTCTATTTGACATCCGAAAGGGTATCAACTTATTTTTTGGTTAAAGGTGTTCTCAGGGTTCTTTTTTGAGTTAAAAAACAAAACAAATCAGGAAATAAGTCTGGGGACTTTCAGCTATGAGAAATCTAGGCTGTCACGTGTATTGATCAGTTAGCAGGAAAGAACATAACCTTTCCCCTCAACGTTCACGTGGGGTGTTTCTACTTATTTCTAATATTGATTTATCTCGCTGCTGTCAAGGCATGGTTCCTTCTTAGAAAAAGTAGAGACAATCTGACAATTATCCTTTATGTAATGTGAAGTTAGCAGTGATGTGAATAGTATGATGAATGTACATACAAATTACAGTGGGCTCCTCTTTTAAATATGAATGCCTTCTTGTCACCACATGGTAAGGTGAAGGTTGAAATCCTGTTTTCTTTGTTTGGCTTTTTAATATGACAGCACAAGGGAACTGACCTATTCTGGTCTTTTCCTAACAAGAGAGAAAAATGCCTTCTAGTGAGGAAGGGAATTTTGTTGATTTTTATGTACGTGTGCTCCTGAATTACCTGCTCTCTTTCATGCATTGCTCTAGCAGCCTATGGATAGGAAGTGCTGTTGATGTTGCTAATTATCATTTCAAAAGCCGGGCTCTCACCAGGCCAGATACAGCATCTGTACCCTGGCAAGCGATGCTGACATTTTGGAGGATGTGAAATCTGATGTGTGTTTACAACTAAAGGTCACCTTTCCTCACACCTACATCAGTCAGTCATGGGGGCTGAGTACTCTTGTGCTCCCCTGTTGAGTTAAGAAGGACTCGGGGTCCCGTGAGCAGCCACAGTGTGAAAAGCTTGGGCTTTAAGGAAAATAAACAAAAACATATTAGATGAGCCTGAGATGGCTTTTATATATGCAGAGTCTATAGACTAGAGAAAAATGATAGCGCGAGGACATCATCCACTTCCTCCATGATGGATATTGGGCACTTTGCTGTTAAATCAGGTAAACATGATATGCACTTTGAAGAAAGGAGCCTTGACTTTTTTTTCCCCTACCATTTGTATATCTAGCACAGTCCTTGGCATATAGTAGGTGCTCAAATTCAGTAACTGCTTTTTACTCCTTTTGTGGAAAGGGTCATAGGTTTTTGTTTGTTTGTTTTTGTATTTATTTATTTATTTATTTATTTGCTTTTATCCATTTTAACACCACCACCCAACCACCCCATTTTGCTGTTTTGTGTCCATTCGCTGGGCAATTCTGTGTGTCTGTTTCCTGCCCTCTCTTCTCATCCTTTTTCTCCTGTATTCACTGGGATTCGATCCTGGGGACCTCCGATGTGGGAGAGAGGCGTTCAACCACCTGTGCCACCTCAGTTCCTGGTTTTTCGGCGTGTCTCATCTTGTCTCTTCCTTGACGTTGCTGTGCTTTACAAGTCTGGATGTTCACGATATTCAGACTTTCTGATGGCAACAGGACAATATGTATCAAAAGCCTTAAACATGGGCACTAGCCACGGAATCCTATTTCTATGAATTTATTTTAAGGATTTATTAAAAATAATGTGAACATATCTTTAAAATTGGAAGCACCCTAACTGCCCATAATGAGGATTTGGTTAAATGAAAATATGGAATGTTAATATCACAGAATGTTATGCAACCATTAATAACTTTGCTATAAAAGCATATGGTATAAAAGTGTTCACAGATATTTTAAGTAAAAAAATCAGTTGTAAAAGAGCACACAGTAGCTTTTCATATTTCCATGCAAAGACACATTCCAAAATGGTAACAGTTGTGTTCTTAGCATATATATTGAAATTACAAAGTGATTTTTTTATGTTTCTCTTTCCTTTCTATATTTTCTCATTTTATTTCCAAGTATATCTATTACATGTAAATTGTTGTTGGTTTTATTTCTGCTTATTCAAAAAATAACTTGTGTAGAAGGAAATATTTGCAATTTTGATATAACCTGGAGCCCAAATTCCACCAAAATTGATGTCTAATTAGATTATAATGTTGAGCTTTTATACAATTAGACAATAGAAACATTTTCTTGTTATTTAAATACTCAAGGGAGAGTTTTTCCTATGAGATTTTTTTGGGATATAATGCAAAAAGAAGAAGAGGAATGGATCTGCTCTGGAAGTAGTAATTCAAGTTTTTAAAAAATAGAGGCTCTAGAGAGTAAAATTCTTGGATGGGTGTGGGATGAGTGATTCTTATTTAAAGGTCTACTTGAATAAGAATAGTGTTTTCAGCTCTAAGCTACCACCAAATTGCTTGGCATAGGTCCATTTTAGCCCTTTACTCCAGGGTACAATTTGTAGAAATTGAATATTAATACAATCATATATATCAGCATCTCTCTGGTCAGCTCAACAGAGATTTAACTGAGCACCTACTATACGCCAAGGTCAGTACTAGCTGTACAAATGGTTTTTTAAAAAAAGCCAGGGCACCTTTCTTCAAAGTGCCTTTCATGTTTACCTGATTTAGCAGCAAAGGGCCCAACATCCATCATGGAGGAAGTAGATAAAGGATTTGAATGGCCAAAAGAGGTAACATGACCCCCTACACACAAACCCAGGCACCTTCAGAATAGTCAGAGCACAGGGTCTGTGTCTCCTCACAAAGAAAATACTGAACTGTGTTCTGCTTAGAAGACTCTGTCTCTCATGTAGAATTGCCATATGTTCACGTTCAATCAGGGAACTCACAATATCCTTATCTCAGAGTGTTGAGAGTGTAATGTGGAGGTCACATGAATCTATTCCTAAAACGTATCTATTTGAAACACTTTCAAAGCTTCTTCACCAAGAACGGAGTTAGCTTGTCAAATGACATGCTTGAAAGAGTGTTCTCTGGAGCCAGACTGCCTTTCTTCCATTCCTGGTCTCCTGCTTGCTATACATGCTTCTCGTGGGCCTCTCTGTGCCTCCTTTCAGCCACCTCTACAAGAGAGGGGAGGGTAATGGGGCCCATCTTATTAGGATGCTTGGGAAGAGTACATGAGACCAGTGGCTGAGCCTTGCTGAATGCTCAGTCAGTGTGAGCTCTGACATAGGAGTCACGCTGGTGTGGGTGGTCACGTAAAAGTTTGTATCTAAGAATTCTAACTCATTAAATTTAAAAATTTATAGCCGCGAAACGCACAAAATCGCCGTGTTTTACATTGCTGAAGGTCAAGAAGACAAGTGTTCCATCCTCTCCAATGAAAGAGGAAGCCAAGCATATGAAGACTTTGTTGCTGGACTTGGCTGGGAGGTAAGTCATTTCTTTCAGTGGGTGTTCAAGGACCAGTACTACATAAAGATGTATGTAAACTAGACCTTGATTTTATAAGATTTTGTAGATTGTTTTTACATACAAATATAGCCTGTGTAGAGTTGTGAAGTTGAAGAATATATTGTTTATCATCTTCGATTAGTTGCTTTTCAGCTTTTTTTACATGAACTTTTGTTTCTTTTTAACATTCCTCTTAATTTTATTTCATTTGCTTTTTACCACACCTGAATAGTCAGATGAGCTCACCCAGCCATAGACAGTTTGTAGTAAGAAAATACAAGATGTAGGCAGAGAAGCAATGACTTTGGCCACAATGAGGACATTAGAGAAGAAAGCAGTGACTTGATGGGTGAAAAGATGAAGAAAGAGTTGAATGAAGTCAAAAGTTGGAATGAAAATAGGATATAATAACCATGATGGTTTAGATATCAACCTTTCCACCCTAAGGTAGATCCCAGGAGGACCTTGATATGGCAAAAGTTTGGTTTTTTTCTTTACTAAATGATAGTCTGACAAAGAAACATACATACATTTATACACACGCACGCACGCATGTCTCCAGGAGCATAAATTGAAAGACAAATACATTCTCAGAATCTAAAAGAATTCAGAATAAAGTGGAAATGAGCATATCTGAAATAATTTTCTTACTTTTGTTTTTGGTTTCTCTAGGTACATTAATAGCAAGTGCAGCTTGTCTCTGAAAGTTCAGTGTTAGCAAAGGGAAAGATGGAGAGGAATATGATAAAGTGCATCAAGGTCAACACCATATGCTTTCTAAGAAGTCAAGTAGGTTTTAGTCTAAAAGAGTTATTGTGCTTCCAGTAAATTGTCATTCTTCTTACTAATAAGGTTATCACTCTTCTTTGTTATAATATGCTTATTATTTAAAATTTTAAATTATTTAAAATAATTATTTAAAATAATTTTAAATTATTATTTAAAATTTTAACCATACATTCTTCATGAAAGTTTCAAGAAAAGACTAGAACATTAATTTGATGTAGATGTATTTGGCACAGAAGAAATTCTTTCTTTCAAGTGTGTTAAAAGAGGTGCTTTTCTTGAAATACTAATTCATGAAATGTAAAAAATTTATTTGGATTTAGGTGCTGACTAAGCAGTGAACAGTCACGTCATAGCCTTAAAATGAATTATGACTCATAGACTTTTGGCTATGGGTAAATTGCAACAACTCTTTTGAAAGGCAGTGTAGCAATAGCTGTTAAATTCTGAAACATCTGTACTCCTTGACCCAACATCCTACAGAAATACACCTTCATGCGTTCCCTTAGGTGTAAGGAAGGGCCACACCTGCCCTTTTTGAGGAAGCAGAAAACCCCACCATCTACCCAGTGGAAAACTGTGTACGTGTGTATGTAGGGGGAAGTGTTGGAGAACAAGGCACCAGACTTTTTATAGTGGTTTTCTTCAGTTGGTAGGATCATAGAGCACTTTAATTTGTAATGTTCTTTATTCCTTTAATATTTTAATTTTGTCTAAATTTGTTTATAGTCAGAAAGAAAGATACAGAAATAAAAACAATTAGATTCTTTCTTTTCCCTTTTGGTGACCTGCCCAAGGTGGACCTCTCAACCCACTGTGGGTTCATGGGTGGCCTTCAGCGCAACGGCAGCACGGGGCAGACCGCCCCCTACTATGCTACCTCGACTGTGGAAGTGATTTTCCATGTATCTACTCGGATGCCATCAGATTCTGATGACTCCCTCACCAAAAAGGTAAGAGGCCTTCTCAGGTTGCTGCATAGCAGTGCTTGTTTGTTGGAGTGGCTCTCCTGGAACTGGCAAAGGGCAGGCCGTCACAGGAACCGAGGCTGGTCTCCTCAGACTCAGAATCAAGGGCGCTCTTCCTCAGCCTACACTAGGTCTGATCTGAAATTTCCACATTAGTCTATGAAGATTAGTCAGTCATTTGAGTCTTGAAGTTTGAGATTAAGGTTTAAGAAAAGGAGGGATCTTAATGTTGTTACTGCAGGATCTTCCCTCACATGAATATTGCCTGACAGAAAATAACATTTTTTTTAACCAAATTGACAAAAACGACAAGCTGTTTTAGCCCTGTGGTGGTGGGGCTGTGGAAAAGCAGACATCATTCAGGCACTGCAGCAGGGCAAATAATGCCCATCAAAATGACAAGTGCATGTACCCTGCTGCCCGGCACTTCCACTTTGGTGCTTACCGTGGATGCTGTGTGAACTTGGGCCCTGTGAGCAGTCCTCTCTAGAATTCAAAGGAAACCTCCTCCATCCCTGAGGAAACCCCCCAGGGATACATGGCTCTGTTCTTAACAGTCATTTACTTTAGGCTGTTTGCCTCTCTAGGGGTCCTCTAGTCAGAATTGAGGAGGACCTTAATAGAAGAGGAATTTCAGTCTGGGAAAGAAGCTTAGAAATCAGTTCCACTTCTGTAAGTTTCCAGATGAGATGAGAGGCCCAGAGCAACTGTGATTTGCACTTGCCTACCCCACCCCTTCCTACCGCATGCTGTGTGGACTGGGGGCAGCCACGAGGTGGGTTGGAAAACGTCATTCAGATGCTAAGACTGGCCTTTGCGGTGGCAGAGTGTGGTGGCTACAGCCAGGCCCCAGAAGCAGACAGGTTCAAGTGTATATTGAGTTACTTAACCAGCCTTTGCCTCTGATTCCCCTTCTATCAAATGAGATTAAAAATGTAGCCTATGTCACAGGGTTGTTGCGTGAAGCAAATGAGATAGTGCTTGGAAAGTTGCTGAGCACATGACTGGTGAGATCTCTATAACCATCGGCTGCCATTGCTGCCCATCAGTCTGACTGATTCTTTTTCCCTTGCCCCTCAACCAGGTGACTGATATTGGCCAATGGGCCTCACTGTACCTGCTTCATCACTTTTCTCCAAGGTCTGCTTTTTCACCATTGCTGCAGCAGGCTTCTGGACCACGTACAGTGGTGTGCCGCAGTGCACATGAGACATCAGAAGTCACATCAGAGCACAATCCCAGGCAACTCTGACAGCAAAAAGGGGCTCTGATGTATGAAGCAGAGCTTGCATTCAAGTGCTGAGAAGGCTTTCACTGCCCTTGCCTGCTCGGGACTCCTTTAGATGCATGCTGGAATGCCCCTCTGTGGATAGGTGCACCGCAGCCCAGGGGCCCTGTGTGCTGATTTCCATAGAGATCGGCGGAGCCCATGTTGGCCATGCCCTTAGTGCCATGAATTCACTGTATCTCAGAGCATCTATTTCAGATTACCAAGACCCTAGTGGGCCTGACAGATCCTTCTTATGTGCAGCACCTTGTCAGTTGCTACTACTCAACAAATGTGTGTCACCATATTCTATGATTTTCTTATGATTGGGAACTATTTTGTTGAAGGATAGATTTGCATATAAAATATTTTTTAAATTATTTCCTAAGGAAAGAAGGATTGTCTTTTGTTTTTCGTTTTTTTGTTTGTTTTGTTTTGTTTTGAGGAAAGATGCCGTTTTCTTGATAAAATGCAATGTTCAAAGGCTTGGTCTGGTTAAAAGATTCCCTACTGTAATAATAAAGATTCAGCTGCTACCTTTTGCAGCTCCAAGATTTAGCACCATTAGCGATAAACTCTCTTTATTGGGATGTCTCACAGCTAGACTAAAAATCAGTCACAGTAACAGCAGCCCACCGGTCCTTGTCTTATTCTAACTAAATTGTCCCTTAACAGCTTAAAAATGAGCTGCAAAATTCTAAAGTAATTTATGCTCTCGCCTGCCCCTGTCACGGGGGGACTTTTTCAATTCTGCAATGCGGATGCAACCCCATCCTGAACTCTGATCCTTCACTGCAGAAATTTGTTAGCTCTAGCTAGATTAGATTTTTCACAGCTAATCTAACTGCTGTAGGGGTTTGCAGAGTGGGGACAGAGCTGTGCTATTGGATTTGTCCAATTCATTTGACTCCAGGACTATAATTGCACTTATGTCTTACAAGGCTTTTATAGCCTCAGGCTGGCCAGCAGCATAAAAAAACAAATTGGCAGTGATACAGTATGCGTGGAAAGGGATGAAAGCCCACATTATCAGTCTCCAGGCAGCGCTGTTCTGGCAGGAAGTTTCTTGGTTAATTTACAAATAAAACTTAGATTTTAAGATGGGCCCACTGTCAGCTGAACAATGGGGATGTCAGGCCTGACTGTTACTTAGTAAAAGTAGCAGCCGGGCCCACTGAGGAGCAGGAATTCTTCAATCAAACAGGCGACTCCTTCTGGAGCCAGCTGGCCATGTAATGCAATTAGTCGGGAGAGGAGGTCAGCCGGTGAGGTGGGTGCCACGACCAGTGTCACCAGTGACATGCTGCCTTGCGGCAGCAGGCAGCCCAACTCAGGTGTAAGCACTTAAACCTCTGTCCTGAGAAGTGTCAGGATGTTTTCTTGGGGGTTGATTTCTTAAGACTTAAGAACCAAGTCTGAGAAGCCTTAGTGTCTTCTGAAGCATGAGGGGAAGTTGAAGCTGTCGCTGGCAGGAAATAAAGCTCCATTCAAGTATAGGAACCGTCAGTCTTCTCCCAGATTACAAACAAATTAGATGATCTTCACTTCTGTGCACCGGACAAACTTGCTAGTGGGTGTGTAATTTGATGGCCTCTAATCAAAACTCTCCAAAACTCACAAAATGAGGTCCCTGTAGTGAAATTCCCCTTAAACTGAACAACACTTTGAGGTTTGCAGAGGATTCCGTAATGTTCTGACATTGACAGTTGGCCAGTTTAATTTTATTTTTTTTACCTACTTATGTTCTTGTAGACAGAAAAGCATTTTTGCTCTTTGCTCCAGATTTATCAGCCAATTGGTCCAGTGTCTTTGTTAGTGTTCATTTTGTGATTTAGTTAATTAACTGCAGCATTTCCAGAAGTTTGAGGCACATAATATTGAAAACAACTATGAGATGAATATTGTGTATTATTAGTACACAAAAGTAGCTCTTCCTTAATTTCAGAATTGCCACAGTGATGGGATGAGTCTATTTGGTGTCCTATGATTCTCCCTTGCAGAAGTTCTGAGAATACATTTACGAACAAAATTAGGGGAGCCTTACTCGGGTTATATAATCAAATAACCTAATTCAAAAGAAGGAGAATAACTGCAAAATTTCCTTAATCACTGGATTACTTCACAGGTAATGCTATGCGCCCTCTACTTATAGATCAAGAAGATCTATCACATGATTTAAGGTGCTGGTAGCACATTGAGGGGTGGTTAGTAGGTGAGTTGTTCCCATTCAGACATTTGTGTCAGGCTTACACCCAGGACACGGAAGCACCTGGAAGGTTGGCTCTCTGTGAAGGGTGAGGGGTATAGGTGTGAGTTCTGGGGCATCCCCAGCTCTCACAATTACTTTCTACTGGTCTCAAATCCATCCCCCATCAAAAGTTTCAATTAGATACTATTCATGTATTTGACTTTACATGAAAACTTGGCTTTACTGTATCACTGGCAATGCCGGCTACTGTGTTTGTGTTTTCACTCCAAAAAGGACTGAATTTCAGGAGTGTGTTATGAGGTCCCTAAATAGAAAAAGAAAGGAAAGCTCTAGTATCTAAGATGGAAATAGAGAGACATGGAGAAATGTTCAGTGTTATTATGAAAACCCAGTTAGTGTCTTTTTTAAAACCATGTACTGGGTTGGCTATACCTTTTGCCCAGGGGGAAAAAAAAAAAGCACTGGGTAATTTTGTATTTAGCAAGTCATAGATGCCATTAAATTGCTCTGGATCACTGTTACTTGTGCTTAACACCCTCCATTGCATTTGTCGTGGAGCCCATACCCAGACATAATTGAATCATGCACCCCTCACTACAAGTATGAGCCTCTTTTTGAGTAATTGACTTGTACAGTCTTTCTTAGAAGTATGAGCAAGTGAAGAATAAGAAGTCACTGTAGCAAGCCAACTTCCTTCGTAACCTTATAAATGGAAAGGAGGCCATGTTGGGGTCACCTCTGATTTCCCCTTTGTGGCCAGAGTCTATAAAGAAAATTGTATTTATACTAACATGTATATAATATTCCAGAGCATCCTTTTTTTAATATCTTGAGACCAAAACTAAAAATTAGCTTTGACACAACATCTCTCTTTCATTAAAGTGCCTCTGAATTTTGTCATTTTTAGTGTCCATCTGCTATAATAATATAGGCAGTAAGAACTCATCTTTCATAGTGGTAGAAAGCATCCTTCTGCAGCTACATGCAAGAGATTGAAGCCTCTAAATCTCAGTAGGTGTCAAAGGGCCTTCACCCAGTCAGCTTTATGGTTAAAAGACCACTTTTGGCCAACATTTCCATCTTTATAACCTAGTTTCCATTAGTTACCCTTTCAAGCTTACTAAAATGATTTCGTAAGCAGTATTCTTCATCCTGGGACTCTGTGGTCACTACATGGGGTTGTGCTTGCCTCTGACAGAGCTTAGTCCTGAAGAACCCTCAAGGGGTCCTTTCCTTGGAGGCTTTCTAAGGCCTCCTCAAAGAGGATAAGTTTCTATAATTTGATTATACAGCCTCTTTATGTATAAAATAATAAAATAAGTGAGCTAAACTATTTGAGTTTCCCAGACCCCTTCCACCACATGCTGGTCAGGTACCTTTGGGGAGGTGGTAGCTTCCTGAGCCCCCATTTCCAACTTGTAAGGTAAGATAAGGATGTGGTCTACCTTACAGAGTTTTGGGAAAGAGTAAATAAGACAATATGTGTGAATGAACTTTCTTTACAGTTAGGGAGTCTTTAAATGCCAGGTACTATTATTCTTATCAAATTTAAGTATTATTTATTAATTTCGCAAACAAAGGTAATTTCATACATACTTTTCCTTATACATTCGGAAACAATCATGTTATAAAGGCTTCTCTTATATTCATATCTTTGTCCTTTGGATTAAGAGTCTTATGAAGCTCCACAGTAATGTGAGATAAAATACCCATGCCATAAATTGTTTAGAAATATGCCCAATAATATGGAACATAAGTACAGGAGTAAAATCCAAATTTTTAAAAATCCTTGAAAATGTCCACATCCATCCATAATGTTAGTTGATGCTTTTAGGAATTATCTTAGTACCAGTATGCTTCGTAGAAGATGAGCTGTGTTTTTTATGCATTTGTGCTTTTTTTAAATCCTCATAGAAGACATTAGTGTTGTAGCCTTTTTTGGTAGTGAAATATTTTTGCCACTGAGTATTATAATTCAATTTGTAAGCCACGACCCCTCATAAACTGCTGTTATCACTCTGATTAATAAAGAGTCAATTTGCTGTTGCAGCTCCGTCACTTGGGGAATGACGAGGTCCACATCGTCTGGTCTGAACACTCCAGGGACTACCGCAGGGGTATTATCCCAACTGCCTTCGGAGACGTTTCAATAATCATTTACCCAATGAAGAATCACATGTTCTTTATCACGATAACAAAGAAACCCGAGGTATGTTTTTACCACATTATTGCTCTGAGTTATACAGCATTTGCCATATGATTTGCTATTTCTTAAAATCAGTGATATAGATGTTAAGGAGAACTTTTTCCAAGTGGTGGTTACCTTACATACATCAGAGTTATATGTGCTGTCTGGTAATTAAATATGAATTGGAATTTCCCAAGAATCTTTCATCAGCACAAAATCCCCTATCATATTACTTGGCCTCTTTGAACATTATAATGTCAGAGGAATTTATTATTTTTAGAAGATTTTAAGTGTTTAAAATTTTGTAATTGAAAAAATTGTAATTTAAAATTTTAGATACATTTATTAATAAGAAGAATGGAATGAACCACATTTCACACCTAGCATTTCATGAATAACAAGAATCGGCTTTGCCTAGCTGACCTTGCCTGCCAAGCCTCTTACTAACGTTGATGGGGATCAGTCCTGCAGGGTTAAGGGTCCATCCATGAAGAGGCTGGACCACCATAGCACAGTCCATGCCATGGTGCTTAACAATTGAGGCACCTTGCCACAGAATCCATGCAGCCATGTCAATTGGTATTGATCACAGAAAGGGCTGAAACAATCCAATGGTCTTTGTGCGGTGTACTAAATTGGCTGCTGTTTCAATCCTTGTCATGCCTTTAGTGGTTGTTTTAGTAGTGCTTTATTTAATGGCTTGTTTTTGTTTGGGAATTATAACCAGAAGTGGTTTTTTTAAAGCTCTTTTTTTTAAAATTTTATTATTTTTTTAAAGATACTTAGATTATACAAATGTCACATAAAAAATACAGGAGATTCCCATATGCCCCACTCCCCACACCTCCCACCTTTTCACACATTAACAACATCCTTCATTAGTGAGTTACATTCATTGCAATTGATGAACACATTTTGGAACATTGCCACTAAGCATGGATTGAAGTTTACATTGTAGTTTACACTCTCTCCCACCCAATTCTGTAGGTTATGGCAAGATTTATAATGACCTGTATGTCACTGCAATATCATTCAGGACAATTCCAAAGTCCCATAAATGCCCCTGTATTGCAACCTGTTTTTCCCCTCTCTCTGCCCTCAGAACTTCCAGTGGCCACTGCCTCCACATCAATGATATAATTTCTTCCATTGCTAGAATCACAATAAGTCTATAGTAGAATGACAGGAAGTCTACTTTAGTCCATCGTTCATTCCCCAATTCTGAGGATTCTGGGATTGTGATGTCCACTCTACCTCTAATTGAGAGGGGGCTGTGATCTCATGGGGCCAATGAATGGGAGTCTCTTACTTGAATTTGTAGACTCTCTCAGTTCCTTGGTATGGTGGTTGTCCATCCTCACCTTCTTGTTAGTTGCCCTGGGTGAGACTAATGAACAGGAGAGTAGGTGTTGCAACTCCGTTGAGATTCAGGGCCCAGCTGGCACATGGACAGCCCAAAGATTTAAGTCTCTTGGATATATATCTACCAACTCTAGTACTAATTATAGGTTTAAATAAGACCGAAGAGCCATGTGTAGGGAAACCACAACTGAGTCCAACTCTGTCATTCTGGGGACCATAAATTCCAAAGTAGGGCCCACTGTCAAGGCACCACACTCCTGAGCTATCTGCCTTGACTGTAGTGCCTGGATGTCTGCAGAGGCCTCAGGAGCCCTGCTATTTGGGGTAGTATCTACTTTGGCAGTCAAATTGATCCTGCTGAGATGTGTATAAGCATTTCCTCTGGAATGACCTCCCGACTCACTTTGAAGTCTCTTAGCCATATAAACTCATTTGTCTTTACCTTTTCCCCCTTTTGGTCAAGTTCTTTAAAGATTTTAAAATTAAACATTTAGCACAAGAAGCCACTCCTCAAGAAGAACGACTTTGTATTTTTCAGCTTGATATTAAGTATAACTTGTCATTTTCATTCCAAATTGTCCTGAAGAAGCTGAAAGTTGCCCTTCTAAAAACTATTTGTAAGCTTTAAAATAATAACTGGGATGTACTGCTCAAATTGGGATTTATAACCCAAAGTGTTAGAGTTGTGAGACTTAAATGAGCTAGTAAATGAAAAGTGCTTCAAACAGTGCTTGACCCAAAGTAAAAAGTATTTAGGCTAGTTGTTATTATTATTATTGCTATTATTTTTTTATTATAGTTACTACCATGGAAATGAAATACGTAATGAAACTCAGTTTAACCTAGTTATTATTACTCAGACAGACACAGGAGGTCAGTGCCTGAACCCACAGAAGTCCCTCTCTGGCTGCTGGTGAAAGGCCTGATAGAACTGGTGGGTTCTGTGATTGATGATTATTGTTTTTGGTCAGATCATTGCTGTAAAGGCAACCCTCTTGTCTGTTCAGGGAGTGAAGATGCCAAAAGTTACTTCATGTTAAATATGCGTATTATCTTTGATTCAGGTCTCTGTGGAGGTGAAATTTTCGCTGTTGTTTAAGAAAATGGCTCTTAGAGCTCACATTTGTGTTTATCCACAAAGAGCACAACTTTAATTTTAACAATTAAACTGAAATTTTCAATTTTAGAGAACCAATAAAATTAGTATCTTATACCTTTCAAAACTAGAAAATGTGTTTCTTTAAGATTTAGCATGGATTCACTGCTTTATTAGTTGATTGTCACCAGAACCCTCTAAAATGTTACTTAATGTCCTCAAAATGTCTTCTTTATTTTTAAAGTAAATAAAAAACATAAAATGTATTTTGATTCGATTAATAGTGTCAAAAGTGTTTTTTTAAAAGGTCATACACTTAAAAGGCATGGAAATAAACATTAACATACATACCTTTTAAAATTTCTTTGCAAAATATGTATTCATTTTATAAATTTGGTCATAAATTCTGACAAGATGAATTGAGCAAATCACATTCTTAATATTTTAATTCAGAAAGCCTGAAGGGAAGGAGAGAATAATGGCCAACTGGAAATTTAGTGTTTTCCCTACATTTAAAGCACAAACCATTACAATGTGATAAAATTAATCCAGACATTTCCAGGGCAAGTGTGGCTGACCTTTTGTTCACCAACCACTGACCCCAGGGTGAATACAAGAGGCTTGCAGAGGGAAAGTCTGTTTGTTTGGCTTCAGTCCCTGGTATTTAAATTGCATTCCCTAATCAAATGAAAAGGCTGTCCTCTCTATCAGGTTACAGAATCCATGGCAACATTTGGCCTTTTATATCCATAATGTTAGCCTTTTTGTTTGCATCTAAGTAGAGACACCTGGACCAATGTTAACATTAACCGATTTAGCATTAATAGCTTCATTATATAAGAATTTCTGATCAGATAGCTGTTACTTTTGTTATATTGCTTCAGCTCGTATTGTTGTCATTTTTTATCTCCCTGCTTGGCAACCAGGCAATGATTTGCAAATTTTTTTTGTCTTGATTAATTAAGCAATATAATTATCAGTAACCGTGATGCGGTCTTTGCTCAACAAAGCTTCTGAACGAAAACAATGGTAAGTCTGTTAGTATGAATGCATTCCACGCGTCCCAGATGCATGAGGATATTATGGACAATGAGAGGAAAGGCCGCCTGTGAGCAGGGACAAAGGGTGCCACGCAGACTCGACACACTGCACATACCGCCAGGGACATGCTGTGGGCTCCCCGGGACACAGACGCCTCGTTAGATTCCAGCTAGTCAGCAGAGATTAATTCTCAGCCATTTGGTGCAATAATTTACCCATTCCCCAGCCTTTTAACTAGTGCTTCTTACTATAGAAGTGAAGTCTTTGTACTCAAAAGGTTTATTTAACCTTGCCTACTTTTAGGGATCTCCACCAAAATCATTATTTTTGCTTAGAAATTGTAATGAAGCAGCTGCTTGAAGTTGAGGAATATTCCTTTTGTGGGGGTAGGACAGGCACAAGTTTCAGAAATTGGAGGTAAAATCAAAGGCATGCTTTCGGCACCTGTATATTTTCTCTGAATATAGGTGTGACTCTGTGGTCTAAGTATATTTATGTGACTGGTCTCTGGGCAGCCATATTTTTCAAAGAATAATTTTAATCCCTTTTTAGGAGGAAAAAGAAAAAAAAAAGCCATCAGTACACAAAAGTCCTGCTCATTGGATAGAGTCATGCATATTCAAATTGCACTTTCATTCACTCTGCCTCATTAATAGCGTATGTAATAATGTGGGGCTATTTGTAATACAAGCTCACAGGCAGCATTGCTTCCAAATCCTTTGAAATTTAACATATTTCGCTTTTTCATTCCATACACCTCCCTTAAATATACAAATTATGTGCCTGGCAGAATCTGCCTCCTTCTAATAATACACAGCATTTGCAAAATGGTATGTTTAAGGAGTGTGGGTGTGCTTGTGGGAGTGCACAGACCCCTCATGTCTGAGAGGCCTGCTTGCTACTTGAGATTTTTATTGAACTTTTTTTTTTTTTCCCACTAAATGAAAAAAAATTGGTGTGCTTATCAACATCATTTCACTGTATAATTACGTGCCAAATCCATCTCCATAAATACTGAAACAATAGTCAATTGGCCATGGAAGAGAAATTTTTTTTCTTGTCAGACTTCTGAGGTTTTTGTTTTGTTTTGTTTTGTTTTTCGTTTGTTTGTTGTTGTTTTCCATTCTCACTACCTAGTCTGCGGCCAAGGAAGAAGACTTGTATAGAGAACATAATGGAAGCGATTTAAGGGGTTTGTTAAAATGCCCAATTTGTTCTTCACAAAGGTGATTCCTACGCATGGCAGAGAGTACCCGTGTCACTCTCTTTCATTCACCAAATAAAATAATAAAAAGTTTGCTTTTACAGATTTGTGGAGGCACGTTTTAGCATCTGGGGCATATCCATCTCCAGGCAGAGACTGAGTGGTGGCGTCTACCCAAAGAGTAGATGCTCCAAAGCAGATCTGACGAGGAGGAGTTCTGACGAGAGAAAGCTTTGGTGAAAGGTCCTTCTCATCACCTCAGCCAGTATCCATTTCACAAACAAAAAACATGTGAATGTCCTCTGAATTCTATTTACACAGTCTGGCTCCTGTGGGCATGGGAGAAATGTGGATGATTCCATAATTTCTGAGAAGTACAGGAAGGAAAGAGCAACAGGATAGGAAGTGAGACCCCAAAGTTCCAGTTCCAGTGCTGCCGCGAGGGGCAGGTGTCTGGACAGGTCTATCCATTTCTTTGGACCTTCACTTCCTTGGCTGTAAAATTCAGGTTGGGAACAAGGCCCCTCAGCAGTCCTTTCAGGGCCACTTGAAGAAAATGGGGCCTCCTTGACTCCCCCTTGTCCCTAGATGCCCATATCTTTCTTTATGTTGCCCTGGCTGTCACCCAGATATAGTCTGCAGCTGTCCTGAACATGTATGTCCCCCTCCAGGAGGAACATAACCTTCTCCTGGAGCTCTTGGAACACTGGCTATGGCCAATGTGCCAGGAGTCACGGGGCGTTTGCCCACTGAGGCCCAGAGGAGCCCGGGTTGGCACTGGTGTTGATGGGAAATCTTTCAAGCTACTACTGTGGCTTCACCATATAGGGAGTGTGTTTGGCTTCACAACACGGTTATGTAAATGTCTGTCTTTTTATAGCAACCATGCAGTTTTCTTAAATATTTATCCAAATTCCAACCAAATAATCTTTTTGAGATTAAATCATACACTTTAAGATACTCTGGGAAATCCTCATGGAAAAATAAATGGTTACCTTCTGAATATGCAAATAATCATTTATTTAGAAAAGAAAATGGAAACTACTAAATGACTGAAAGTTACTGATAAAAGTTATTAAGTAGGGAAGCGGCTGTGGCTCAATCAGTAGGGCTCCCGTTTACCATATGGGAGGCCCCGGGTTCGGTTCCCGGGGCCCCCTGGTGAAGGCAAGCCTGCCCGCACGGCGTGGTTAGCTGACCCAGCGAGCACAAGCAGCAAGGGGGGGATAAATGAATAAATAAATAAAATCTTTAAAAAAAAAAAAAAAAGTTATTAAGTAGATTACTGCAGTATGTTCTGGTTTGGTAATTTTTTTTTTTTTTTTTAAGTAGAGGAATGATGGTGAGAACTGTGTGAAAAGGCAGCCATCATTTGCAGATGTTATATTAAAGTCAAATTTTTTCTCTAATTCATTGCCACTTCTATTTAGAGGAATTCCCTGGATACAAGGGATTTATATTATTCTTTTGTCCGCTTTTTGAAAGACTATCTGAGTCACCCACAAACAGCTGCCAAAGAATAGTAAAGAGCATTTATTTATAAGATAAGTCTTAATACAGATGGAAAAAAAATCTATAAACTAATTATTATTATTCAACTCCCAGCTCCTGTTTTCTCTTTCCTAACAATTTGGCTTTTGAGAATTCCTTCTCAATGGATTCCTCTCTGAAGTTGACATTGTTTTCCCTTTTTTTCACTGTTGTTCTTTGGCACATACATCTTCCTATCAGCCTGTGGAAATGCACGTCAAATGGCCCACGGGAGGCCCAGCTTTGGGTCAGAGAGCAGGACGTTCTCATTCTCTTCCCCCTGAGCTACATCAGCAGGAAGGCCCTTTGGGCTCAAGAGGCCCTGCCAGGAAGATAGAGGCTCAGTGTCCAGGCTGCACTCAGGGACGCGGCTTCCTACCTTCCCACCCTCAGCTACATGTGCATTTGGCCGGCTCCGAGGCCTGAAAGGTCTGTTTCCTGGGGTATATTTGAAATACATCAGTTTGTTGTTTGAGGGTTTTTGCAGTTTTTTGTTTTTTTGTTTTTTTTTCCTGTAGGAATACTTGTACCACAATCCCACTTCCCTGATTACTGGACTGCTTTTAGTAGAAGTCATAGGATGAAGTAGCATTTTTATTTAAAAGAGATTTTAAATTAAAATTTTAAAGTGTGGTGTTACTAAAGATGAAAGGAAAAAAGGGTTTTTCTTTCTTACTTCTTTACTTCCTTTATTTATTCATTTATTTTATTTTCATTGTTACCCGGACCAGTTAACACTGAAAGATTTTAGAGACTCTGAGTAGCTCCTTGATTTTCTTCTTTGAAATTAAGATGTCCACTTTTTTTCCCCCTCAATTACTACCTCTAGCAGGAAGAATTCATTATTAGTTATAATGGGCAGAACTCACCAACCCATCCTTCTTTGATCCCCATTTGTGCTTCTTCAGACCTGACTGCTTCCGCTGAGCTATAGGTGCTCATCTTAAAACAGCGCTGCCTGCTCTCTGCAGTGTTACATCTTTGTGGTTAGACTGTGGAACCTTTATCTAACTCACCAAACTGAAGAAGAGCTGTGGCAGCAGAAGCCTGCACAGGACCCCAGGACCGCCCATCACCCTTTCACCTTGGCCTTTCAGTCCTCTCCACAAAACAGAAGGCAGAAGGCCCTAATTCTAGAAATGTGGGGAGGGAGGACAGATTTGGTTCATGCCCAGCAGTCAGACCCTCGGAAGCTAGAGGCCTTCAGTCAGTCAGTCCGTCAGCCTGTAGGGGCTGCTCTGTGCCAGGCCTGGTGTCAAGGGCTGGAGGGCTAACTCTGCTGGAATCTAAATTTTAGTAAGGGAGATGACCAATAAATAAGTCAATAAAACAGGCTGAGGGGATAGGTCAGGAAGGAGGTTGCATTCATGCTGGTGGGCAGGGAAGTCTCCCCGAGGAGGATTCGATTGAGCTGAGCCCTCATGAGTCAGGAGAGCCAGTTTTGCAGCAAGCAAAGAGGACCATGGGGTCGAGGCCAGAGCAGGGGAGCAGCAGGGAGCTGGAAGAGCTGGAGGCAGCAGAGCAGGAGAAACGGAGCCTCCCTGGCCACCAGGAAGAGTTTGGGCCTAAGTCCTGAACTTGATGAGCTTCAAAAAGTAATTAGCTTCCCTAGCCTTCATCTCTTTATCTATAAAATAGGTATGAAAGTGCTGGGCTGTTGGGAGAAGTACATTCTATAGGTTGAGCACTGAGACCAGAATCCAAATCCAGTAGACTTGCTGTTGGGCTCATCTCAAAAATCAAATATTTTTGAGTTTTCTAACCCCTTATCTATGATTCAGTTGTTATTCTGTCTTAATATATAGCCTCTTCATCAATCTCAAAATAGAACATTAATTACAGATATTATTTTCATCTCTAATTGCTAATTACAGATATTATATTCATCTCTAGTAGAATCCAAAGGTGTCAAAGGAGAGTCACTCACAGACCAATTAAACAATCAACCTGCTTTAAGAGGCATTCATGGAGATGCCACACTTGTTCTCTAAGGGGACTTTCTCACAGGACAAGCCCAGGCTTTGCAAAATGGGGTTTAAATTTGTTTTCTCCCACCTTTTAAGACACCAGCCCAGGCCACTGAGCCATTTCCTGACGGGCCCCTCGTGAGTGCTGCCCTGCAGTTGCAGCGTGGAGCTGGGAATTCCCAGAGGCAGGGCCATCCCTGCCTCTTTCCCCATCCCGCCCAGAGCCATGGAGCACATGAGAAGTGCTGAGAATTTAACACATGCTACTTTTTCTAGCATTTTTATAAAGTTTGCAGTTCATGAACACCTCCATCTTTTTCTGAAAACTGGTATTTTTTTTTCCAATGGGAACATTTTTTTTTTTTCAGTGTGATTTTTTAACCAATTTATCTAATACCCATTTTGCCTTCTGAGGCATAAATGCACAAGTACAGACATACCCTTTCAGTTCATAAGTACTGCGGGACTATGAACTTCCCAGAGTGGGGAAACTGGCAAGTCTTGAATCCTTGGCCTCAGATGTAGAAGGGCCCTTCAGAACCCTCTGTCCAGCATCATGCACAGAAGCCTTTGCAGTGACCCTGCACTCCTTGTGCCCTGCATCCCTGGAGCACAGGACAAGCCTGTGCTCATATAATTTTCACATGTAATTTCTTCCCCGTTTAGCCTCTCATTTTGACCCTTCACTATATCCAGTCTTGTTCTTTCAGTATACCTATTTGATTGTTTCAGATTTATTTAGAGGATCTGGACAGAAATATGGAAAACCATGTCATTTGTATTTTTAATGAAATGCTCTCTACCCAAAGAAGTTCTGTATTCCTAAGTTTTTCTGCAAAATCCAGGGTGTTGCACAGGCTTTCCCTGGCAGCTGGGACTGCTTTCCCTCTCTCGCACCACTGCTTCTTCCGTTGGCAGATGCGAAGACCTGCTTCTCACTCTGGGGCTTCATAGGTCTTGCATGTATCTGGTCTTAACGGATGGTTCCAGAATCTTACCGAGAGGTAGTTCTGGCTTTGGAGTAACTGGGACCCAACTTCTCTGAAGGAGGATCCTTGGCCAGGCTACTGCATGGAAAGCCAGCTTTGGCCATCTCAGGTCCCTGATAACTCTACAAGCCTAGTCTCCAAAAAGGGTGAAAGCTCTTGACAGTTTCTGTCCTTATTGACCTCTTAATCTAATATTATTTTCTAATTCATGGATTACTATCACCCTTAAATTGATCTGTGCATAGAGTTTGTGACCAGTATTTCAACTGCTATTAGCTTCACAGGCCATTTCTTTATACCTGTCACTCTATGATGTGCATAAGGTATTTCCCTCCAAGTATAAAAATACGTACTCTTCCCTACATGATGTTAGCATTTTGGCTTCTAACCACCTAATTTTTTTTTTTTTTTTTTAAGATTTACTTTATTTATTTATTTATCCTCCCCCCTCCCCCTTGCTGCTTGTGCATGCTGTGTCCATTTGCTTTTTGTTTTTCTGTGTCTGCTTGTCTCCCTTTGTTGCGTCATCTTGCTGTGCTAGCTCCCCGCACCACCGCGCGAGCCAGCTTGCCTTCACGAGGAGGCCCCAGGAATCGAACCCTGGGCCTCCCCTATGGTAAACAGGAGCCCAACCAATTGAGCCACAGCTGCTTCCCCTGACCACCTAATTTTTGAAGACCATTGGAAAGTTAAGTCCGCAGCCTCTTCAGCTTTCACCACCCACCACATCTTATCACCTGGTAGCACATGTAGCCTTACCCAGCAGGCTTTCATCTCAGCCTTGACATTTAGTGAGTAGAAGGTAGACCACTACCTTGGCCTAAGTGTTGCTTTCATTTGGATTGCCTGGAGAGATTCATTCCTACAAATCAAATGGAGATTCCAGAGAGTTTTCTGTGTCCTAAAGGTCCTCATTTGTCCTTGCTCCAACAATTTAACTTGTTCTCACGCTGGCAGGTCAGGCGATACTGCAACATGGATTTTAGTTCCATCCCCTCTCTGCAGAAAAACTCTCTTTGTTTTCACAACATCTATCTAAGAGGAGAACCTGGATGTGAACTTGTCCTGGCCTGGGCCTGGGCCTGACAAGGAGAAAATAATTTGGGCAGCCCTTTCTAGGTTTGTGCTTCCTCTCAGAGCTGCACGTCGTCTATTCAAGGAGCTCACAAAAGGGTTCAAACGTGCATCTCCTAATTTGCAGCTGGTAAGGAAATCCAGCTTGTCAGCAGTCATGGCAAATCTTACTGATCCCCAAGCTCTGGTCACTATGCTAGGAGAGGGCAGTTATGAGTCATTCAGAAACCTTAAGTGTCTATGACTGTACAATGCTCAACAGGGATGAAATGCTGAGTTCAAGGTTCTGAGTAGGATTTGTCTTCTATTAAATTTACCATTGTCATGGGAACAAAAGGAGGCACCCCAGGAAAATCCCTTTTCCAGGCCCTGTTGGGTACCAACTGCCCTATTTCCCCTGGGTGGGGCCTCGCACCCAGCCCACTCTGTAGCCCCCTTCACTGTCACAGTGTCTAGGGGCCTGGGACAGTTTCCACTTCGAATTCAGGGGAACTGTTGTGTCTGCTGGTACGAGCACGCCTCCCTTATGTATTAAAAACTAAAATCAGAGATGAGCATCATGGTAACAAAAATAAAAATAAGTAAATGGCATGTGAGTCAGGAATATCATCTGAAAAAATGACAGTTTTGCTTCTTCCTTCCTTATGCCTAATTGTCGATTTCTATCTCCTGCATTTACCGTATTAGCACGGACCTCCAGGACAGATGTTGATAGACGTGATGTAGGGGACATCCCTGTCTCCTTCACAGTCTTATGCATAAAGCTTTCACAATTTCACTGTTTAACTTAGTGGCTGCTGTAGGGTGTGGTAGATAGTCTTTAACAGATTAAGGAAGTTCCTTTCTACTCCAGGATAGCTAAGAGTGTTTTCATGAGTGAATTTTGAATTTTGTGAAATGATTTTTTAAACATCTATTGAAATAATCATCTAGCTTTTCTCGTTTAATAAGTATACAGATTGACTTTTTTTTTTTAAAAGGAGGTACCGGGGATTGAACCCAGGACCTCATACATGGGAAGCAGGCGCTCAACCACTGAGCTATATCTGCTCCCCTACAGATTGATTTTTAATCAAAACTCACACATATATTCCTGGGATATACCCAACTTGGTCATGATAGGTTATTATTATTATTATTTTTTTTTTTTTTTAAGATTTTATTTATTTATTCATTTATCCCCCCCTTGCTGCTCGTGCTCGCTGGGTCAGCTAACCACGCCGTGCGGGCGGGCTTGCCTTCACCAGGGGGCCCCGGGAACCGAACCCGGGGCCTCCCAAATGGTAAACGGGAGCCCTACTGATTGAGCCACAGCTGCTTCCCAGGTTATTATTTTTTTACACTATGTAATTCAGTTTGTTGGTATTCTGTTGGCATTTTGTATATATGTTCATGAGTGAGATTGGCCCCTCAGTTTGGGTATTAAGGTTACACTAGGGGGGTGGATGTGGCTCAAATGGTTGGGCATCCGTCTGCCATATGGAGGGACCTGGGTTCAATCTCCGGGACCTCCCGGTAAAATAAAATATATATATAGAAGGTCCATGGGCTGCCAGGCTCTGTGTGCCAGTGAGCCGCCAGGCCCGGGGAGCCATGCAGCAAGATGATATCGTAAAAAGAGGGAGACGCAGGGAAGAAACAAGACGAGATGCTCCGAAAGGTCTGAAAACCAGGAACCGAGGTGGCGCAGGTGGCAGAACACCTCTCTCCTACATCGGAGGTCTCCAGGATTGAATCCTGGTGAAGACTGGAGGAGGAGAATGAGAAGAGATGGCAGGGAACAGACACAGAGAATTGCCCAGCAAATGGACACAAAACAGCAAATGGGGAAGGGGTGGGTTTAAAATGGATAAAGTAAATAAATAAATCTTTAAAAAAAAAAAAAAAAAGTTACACTAGTCCAATAAAATGAGTGTTTATCTCTCAATTTATATTCTCTAAGTTTCTCTAAAACAATAATTATTTGTTCTTTGAAGATTTTGTAGAATTTGCCAGTAGATCCATCTGGGCTGACTTTTCCCCCATAAAATATTTATTTTTCACTGTGATTCAATTATGTTAAAGCTTATAAAATTATAGCTTTTTTCTCTTATCTCCTGTCTATATTTGCTAAGTTGCATTTTTCTAGAAATTTGGTCATTACATCTAAAATTTCAAATTTATAAGCATAAAACTATATATCTTTCTAAGCAGCTATAGTTCTGTCCCTTTTTATTTCTGATGTCATTTGTGCTTTCTTCTTTGCTTGATTTACCTTGCCAATGTTCTATCAATTGTATTAGAACCAACTTTTTTTTTAAGATTTATTTTTTATTCCTACCCTCTTTGTTGTCTGCGTTTGTTCTCTGCTCTCTGTGTTGATTTAATGTGTGCTCTCTGTGCCTGTTTGTCTTCCCTTCAGGAGGCACCGGGAACCGAACCATGTAGTAGGTGGGAGCTCAATACTTGAGCCACATCCTCTTTCCAGAACCAACTTTTGATCTTGTTTTTTCCTCTCTATCATGTGTTTGTTTTCTATTTCATTAATGCCTACTTCTATCTGTGTTATTTCCATCCTTCTACTTTCTTTGAGTTTATTTTACTTTTATTTTTCAGTACTTTTTGAGATGGATGCTAATCTCATTGAGTTATACCCTTTATTCCTTTCTAATGTAAGCAATTACGCTTGTACATTTCCCTCTAAGTACTGCTTTAACATGTAAGTTTTAATATCTACTATTTTCATTATCACTTAGATAACATTTTTAAATTTTTGTTGACCCATCAATTATTTAGAACTAAGTTTCTTAATTTCCAAACTTAGAGGTTTGTGCCTACTTAGGCTTTTATTTTTGGTTTTTAATTTAATAGCTTTTTAGTCTGAATATGGAGTATAATATATACTACATAATGTTTATTATACATATTCATTCAAGCCTCTTGTAATTTATTGAAGGGGGGGCAGGGAATAAAAAACAATTTAAAAAATAAAGAATTGCTATAGTTGACAAATTATTAAAAAAAAAAAAGAAAGAAAGAAATTTACTGAGACTTGCTACATGATCTATATCAGGGGTCAGCAAACTGTAAAGAAACAGATAGTAAATATTTTAGGCCTGAGGGCCACATGGTTTCTATCCCAACTACTCCATTCTGCTGTTGTATAAAAGCAATCAGAAGCAACATGTAAATGAATGAAGGTGGCTATGCTCCATTAAAACATTATTTATGAACCCTGAAATGTGATTTTCATATAATTTTCACATGTCAGAAAAAGTTTCTTTTTTCTTTCTGGCAACCATTTCAAAAAGTAAAACCCATTCTTAGCTTGTAGGCCTTGCAGAAATATCTCCAGGCTGGATTAGGCTCCGCAGGCCTAGAATATGGTCCACTAAAAAAAAAAACAGAAAGAAAAAAGTTTTATGTATGTTGAATGTGTCTTCTGCAATTATTGGGTGAAGTATTTTATATGTATCCATTAGGATGAGTTTGTGAATTGTGTTGTTCAAATTTTCTATAGTCATTTTTGTTGATTTTTAAAAAAATGTTTTCATTGACATATAATACAGAAAAGACCACAAATTATAAGTGTCTAGCTTGATGAATGTTTTCAAAGTGGACACACCTGTGCAACACTGCCCAGATCAAAATATAGAATATTGCCATCCTTCAGAAGTCTCCCTCATGCCCTCTCCCAATCACTAATCACCCCAAAAATGCCCAGTATTTAAACTTCTGTCACCATTGATTAGTTTTACCTGTTTTTGAACTTTATATGAATGGAATTATACAGTATACACTTCTTAGTATCTGTTTCTTTCAACATTATGTTTGGGTCATTCCCATGATGTTGCATGTAGTGGTTTATTCATTTTCATTGTATTGAATTCTATTGGGTGAATATACCGTGATTTATTTATCTGTTCCCTTGTTGGTGGATATTTGAGTTATATCCAATTTGGCGAATATGTGTGACTTGCCTTTTCACCTTAATAATGGTATCTTTTGATGAGCAGAATTTTTTTTATGAAATCCAATTTATTTTTTCTTTTGTGATTAATGCCTTTTGTATCCATGAAGTCCTTCCCTACCCCAAGGTTGTGAAGATTTTTCTCCTGTATTTTCTTCTAGAAGCTTTATGGTTAGCTTTAATATTTAGTTCTATAATCCGTCTCAGTTTTTCTATATGGTATGAGGTAGAGGTCAGTGTTCACTTTTTCTACATGGGTAGCCAGTTGTTCCAGTGTGTTTATAGAAGCAGACTTTCCTTTCCCCAGCATATTGATTTGCTGTCTTTATAGCAAACCAACTAACTATAAATGTGTGGCTCAATTTTTGGACTCTATTCATAGAACTATTTGTCTATCCTGATACCAATATATCTTAATTATTAATTAGTTTTATAGTATGCCTTGAAATAGGCTATATGTCTTATTATTTTCTTTATTAATTTATTACTTTTCTATTCTATATAAATTTAGAATCAGTTTGTCCATATCTATAAAACAAGCTTCCTTGAATTTTGATTGGGTTTTTGTTGTGTTTAAATCTCAATTTTTGAAGAATTGACATCAATATTGAGACTCCAAACCATGAAGATTATTTAGGTTATCTTTAATTTATCTCAGCAATATTTGGTAGTTTTCAGTGTAAAGGTCTTGTACATCTTTTGTCAAAATTCTTTCTGGGGGGGGCGGATGTGGCTCAAGCAGTTGAGCTCCCGCCTCCCACATGGAAGGTCCTAGGTTCGGTTCCTGGTGCCTCCTAAAGAAAACAAGCAAACAACAAGCAGACAGTGAGCGAAAACAATGAACAGACAATGAGCAGACAACAAACAGACAATTAGCAAAAACAAACAAACAAACAAAAAAAACGAGCAGGGAGCGGAAGTGGCTCAAAAGCAGTTGAGCACCTGCCTCCAACTTGGGAGGTCCTGGTTATGGTTCCCAGTGCCTCCTAAAGAAAACAAGCAAACAACAAGCAGACAGTGAGCAAAAACAACGAACAGCCAATGAGCAACAATGAGCAAAACAACAAGCTAAACAGAGGAGGGAGCCAACTCAGGGCAGCCAATGTGGTTTGATGGTTGAGCACCAGCCTTCTGCATACTAGGTCTCAGGTTCAATCCCCAGTCTCGGTATCTCAAAAAAAAAACAAACTTCTTTCTAGATATTTGATGTTTTTCATGCTTTTACCAACAGTATTTCTTAAATTTTTTCCAATTGTTGACTGCTAGCATATAGAAATTTAACTGATTTAGAAAGGGGTTATATTGACTGACCTTGTATCCTTTGACTTTCACTTATCAGTACACACTACTTTTAAATTCCTTTGGATTTTTCATTATATATATAAAATAATGTCTGTGAATAATCTTCTTTGTAATCTTTCTTGTTCATTCATTCATTCTCTCTTATTGTAATGGCTGGGACCTTCAAAATGTTGAGTAGAAGGGGTAATAGTAGACATCCTTACCTTTTCAAAGCTTAGGTGGAAAACTTTTAATATTTCACCATTATTTATGATGCTAACTGTAATTTTTTTAATCAAATTGAGCAAGTTTCCTTCTATTCCCAGTATGCTTGATTTTTTTTTTTTTAATCATGAATGCGAGTTGAATTATATAAAATACTTTTTCCAAATCTATTGTGAAGATTATATGGTTTTTCTTCTGTATTCTGTTAATGTGGTAAATTGCATGATGGATTTATGAATGTTAAACCAACCTTGCATTCCTAGGGAAAATTCCACTTGGTCAAGATAAATCATTCTTTTTAATATATTGCTGGGTTTAAATTTGCTAAAGTTTTATTAAGGATTTTTGCATCTTTATTGAGAGATATTGGTCTATAGTTTTCTTACATTTTTATCTGCTTTTGGTATTAGGTTAATTGTAACTTCATAAAATGAGTTGGAAACTGTTCCTTCCTCCTCTATTCTCTGAAAGAGTTTGTTGTGTAAGGGTAACTTTATTTATTTAAATGTTGGTAGCATTCACCAGTGAAAATATCCAAGCCAGGAATATTCTTTGTAGGATGGATGTTAATTATGGATCTTATTTCTTTAAAAGATATAGGCTAGACCTTTATCTAGTCAGAGTTACTGTTTTTTCTTATATTTTTCAGGGAACTTGTCCATTTCCTCCAAGTTGTTTGGTTTGTTGCCAAACTGCATTAATAATATCTTCTTATACCTTTTAGTAGTATCTATAGGATCTGCTGTATTATTCCCATTCTCATTTTTGATACTGGTAATTTGTAATTTTTCTTTCTTTTTCTTAATCAGTTTTGCTAAGATTTATCAGTTTTATAAATTTTCAAAGGCCTAATGTTTGGCTTTGTTGATTTTTCTCCATTCTCTATTCAACCTTAGCTGCATTCCACATATTTTCATATGTTGTGTTTTTATTATTCAGTTAAATGTTTTCTAATTTGTAGTGTGATTTCTTCTTTAATCTAAGGGTTGTGTTAGAAGTATGTTATTTAATTGCCAAATATTTGAAGATTTTCTAATTCTCTTATTTTGTTACTGATTTTCATCTCATTTAATTTCACTGTTACTTGAGAACATATTCTGTATGATTTCAAACCTCTGGAATTTATTGAGACTTGTTTTATAGCTCAGAGAATGGCCTATGTATTAGTTATCCATTATATAACAAACTATTCCCACATGTTAGTGACTTAATATGACAAATGTTAGTTAATATTTTCTGCAATTTGGGAGTAAGTTAGATGGTTCAGGCTCAGGGTCTCTCATAATCATAAGATTGTAGTTGAGATTCATCTAGGACTGCAGTAATCTGAAGGCTTTACTGAGGCTGGTAGAATTACTTCCAAGAAGACTTGCTCACATGGCTGTTGGCTAGAGGCCTAAGTTCCTCTTTGGCTACTGGCAGCAGATCTCAGTTCCTCACTGTGTGGGCTTCTCCATAGGGCCTTGAGTATCATTACCACATGGAAGCTAGTTTCTCCCAGAGAAACTAGCAAGAGATACAAGAGAACAAGAGCAAGGAAGAAGGCCCAATGCCTTTTCATGGCCTACTCCCTTGAAGTGATATACTGTCACTTTGCAATATTCTATTCATTAGAAGTGAGTTACAGAGTCCAGTTCACACTCAAGGGGAGAGGAATTAGGTTCCACTTCTTAAAATGAGGAATATCAAAGAATTTGTGGACATATTTTAAAGCCATGAAAGCCTATTTTGATTAATGATCCATATGTACTTCAAAAGAATGTATATGCAGCAGTTTCTTGATACAGTTGGTTAATAATATTGTTCACAGTTTCTGTATACTAATTATTGCACTCTCAATGAGGGAGGAGAGTTGGCTCTAGCTTTGGATTTGTTGATTTCTTTCATTAGTTCTGTCAGTTTTTTCTTCTTGTGTTTTGAAGCTATGTTACTGGTTACAATCAAATTTATAATTATTTCTTCCTGAAAAATTGACCCTTTTATCCTTATGATCAATTTGATCTTAGATTATTGCTCTGTTTCAATTGTTCTGGTTCCTTCTTTGGAATGTAATTCTTTGGTTGGATCTCTATTCCCTCTTTTTTATCATCTTCCCTTTTGGTTGTCTGTCACCCTGCCAATCCTAATTATCCTTTGGTTTCAGCTTCAAAGTCGCTCCCTCTGGGAAGACTTTGCTCCCTCCCTGAGGTCCGTCTACGTTCTCCCACAGCACTCAGACTTACCCTTATCATGACTGTACTTATCACAATGCATTGTATAATGGCCATTTACTTGGATGAATCTCGTCAGCTTCTTATGGACAAAGACAGTCTTTCCTTCACTATTGTCTCCCAATCCCCTCAGCCAGTGCCAACCTCAGAAGAGGCATTCTATATATAAAAGGTTGTTGAATGAAGACCCACATTCATTAATTTAAGCTATCTAAAATATGAATTAATTTCACTCATTCAACAAATATTTATGGGAAGCGGCTGTGGCTCAATCGGTGGGGCTCCCGTTTACCATGTGGGAGGCCCCGGGTTCGGTTCCCAGGGCCTCCTGGTGGGGGCAGGCCCGCCCGCATGGCGTGGTTGGCTGGCCCAGCGGGCGCGGGCAGCAGGGGGGGGATGAATGGGTAAATAAATAAAATCTTTAAAAAAAAAAAAAAACAAATATTTGTATCCCAGCTATGTACCAGGTACAGTGCTGTTGCTTGGGGGTTTTTCTCCTCTATCTCCAGCCACTCCTTCTCAGTCTTCCTTGCTGTTTCTTCCTCATGTCTCCAACCTAACCATTGGAGTACATGGGGTGTATTCCTTGAGCTCTTCCCTTGCTCCTTTGGTGGTATCATCCCATCTCATGGCACCCTTACATTTATTTCTGCAGCCTGGCCTCTCCCCTGACTTCAGCCTGGTATGTCCATTGTCCCCTCGATACATCACCACTGTGTATTAGATAATAGGCATCTCAAACTTAGCACATTCCAAACTGAGCTAATGACCTTCCCTCTCAGTCTTGTTCCTTTCAGTAAAAGTGGCTCCAGCCTTCAGGCCAGAAACCCTGGCATTGTCCTTGATGCTTCTCTTTCTCTCCCACCTCACAAACAATCCTCAGCAAATCCTGCTATCACTGCCTTCAAAATATATCCATACACCAACCACCTCTAGCCACTTCTCCTGCTAGCACTCTGGTCCAAGCCAACATCATCTCATCTGGATTATTCATTAGTTCACTAACTGGTCTCCATAATTCTTAGCAGTTTTCCTAACAGAGCAGCCTTTAAATGTCTTTTTAAATGTAGTTTAGATCATATCCCTTGATCCCCTAAACCCTCGGAAGGCTTCCACCTCACTTAGAATAGAAATCCAGAAGCCTTACAATTTCCCCCAAGGCCCCTTCTGTTACTGTCCAACTTTATTTCTTCCTATTCTTCCTCTCACTCCCTCAGCCCCAGCCACTCTGGCTTCCTTGCTGTTGCTCCCACCTCAGGGCCTTTGCACTTGGTCTGCCTGGATTGCTCTTCCCACATGGCTTGTGGTTCCCTCTCTCACTTCCTTCAGATTTTTACTGAAGTGTCATCTTCCTCTTGAAAGCCCTCTCTGGTCATTTGATCTAGACCCAGAGGACCCACCCCCCTCAACACTTCCTATTGCTCTTCCCAGCTTTATATTTCAAGTCAGCACTTTTTGCTATCTCATATGGCATATACTTTACTTATTTATACTGTTCCCCAATAAATTATAGGATCAATGAAGTCAGGGATTTTTATATTATTCACTGCTATATTCCCAGTAATAGAACAGTATATATCATAGGGTAGATACTGAAAATAAATATTTGTTGAATAAATGAATAAGTGAGTGACAGAATGAATGCAGAGTTACAGGCGAGAGAAGTCAGCTTGTGATCTCCATATTAGAGAATATGAAATGCTAATGAGAAAAAAAGGAGAGAAGAGAGAAATCCAATAGGACAGACACCAAAACCTTGTGGCTCACCCACATGGGAGAATTGGGTCCAGTGAAGAAGGAAAGCTGAATCACTGTTAAAGAAGTAAAAGGAAATGAGGATAACGCAATATCTTAGAAGCAAAGAGAAAGACTGTAAGTAGGACCTTGTAGTTGTTGATGGGGACAGTCGTCATCTCCTTTATTTATTTATTTATTTTTAAAGGTTTTATTTATTTACTTTATCCATTTTAAACTGCCCCCTTCCCCATATACTGTTTTGTGTCCTTTCACTGGGCAATTCTCTGTGTCTCTTTCCTGCCATCTCTTATCCTTCTCCTCCAGTCTTCACCAGGATTCGATCCTGGAGACCTCCAATGTAGGAGAGAAGTGTTCTGCCACCTGCATCACCTTGGTTCCTGGTTTTCAGAGCTTTCAGAGCATCTCGTCTTGTCTCTCCCCTGCGCCTCTGTCCTGTTACGTCATCATCTTGCTGCATGGCTCCTGGGGCCTGGCGGCTCACTGGCACGCAGAGCCTGGCAGCCCATGCGCCTTCTCTCTCTCTCTCTCTCTCTCTCTCTCTCTATATATATATAT
>JAKSZT010004976.1:6038447-6057292 GCA_026826555.1 Tolypeutes matacus
TTTTTTTTTTTTTTTTTTTTTTTTTTTTTACCGGGAGGTCCCAGGGATCAAACCCATGTCCCTCCATATGGCAGCGGACGCCCAACCATTTGAGCCACATCTGCCCCCCTCGTCATCTCCTTTAAAAGTTAATATGGGGAGGGGGGCGGATGTGGCTCAAATGGTTGGGCGTTTGTCTCCCACATGGAGGGACCTGGGTTCAATTCCCAGGACCTCCCAGTAAAAATAAAGAAAAAATATAGAAGGCACACCGGCCACCAGGCCCCGCGAGCAGGTGAGCCCCCCAAGCCCTGCACGTGGGTGCGCCATCAGGCCATGCCGAGTCATGCAGCAAGATGATGACGTAACAGGAGAATGACACAAGGGAGAGACAAGATGAGACGTGCCAAAAAAAACAGGAGCTAAGGTGGTGCAGGTGGTAGGATGCCTCTCTCCCACATCAGTGGTTCCCAGGATCGAATCATGGTGAAGACAGGATGAGTAGGATGAGAAGAGAGGGCAGGAAATAGACACAGAGAATTGCCCAGCAAATGGACACAAAAATGGATAAAAATAAATAAATAAATCTTTTTAAAAATTTTTTTAAAAAGTTAATGTGGGGAAACAGATGTGGCTCAAGCGATTGGGCTCCCGTCTATCATATATGAAGTCCAGGGTTCTGTTCCCAGGGTCTCCTGGTGAAAGGCAAATGGGTCTGTGCAGCGAACTGGCCCATACAGGAATGCTGGCCCATGCAGGAGTGCTGGCCTGTGCAGAAAGTTGGCGCAGCAAGATGATGCAACAAAAAGAGACACAGAGGAGAGACAATAAGAGATGCAGAAGACCAGGAAGCTGAGGTGGCACAAGAAATTGAGTGCCTCTCTCCCACTCCAGAAGGTCCCAGGATTGGTTCCTACTGCCACCTGGAAAGAGGACAGGCAGACACAGAACAACACACAGAGAGCAGACAGTGAGAGCAAAACAGTGTGGAGGGGGAATAAATAAATAAAAATAAACCTTTAAAAAAAAAAAAAAAGTTAATGTGCAAAACTCTGATGCAAACAGATATTTGCACACAGATGTTCATAGCGGCATTATTCACAATTGCCAAAAGATGAAAACAACCCAAGTGTCCATCAACCAATGAATGGATAAACAAAATATGGTGTATATATATATGATGGAATACTATGCTATGGTAAAAAGAAATGAAATTGGAACACATATGATAACGTGGATGAATCTTGAAGACATTAAGCTAAGTGAAGTAGCCAGAGTCGAAAGGACATGGTCTCATTAATATGAACTAAATACAAAGAATAAACACATGGAGTTGAAACCTAGAATATAGGTTATTAGGAGATAAGAGGAGGGCTGAGAAGGAGTACTGAGGCTTAATGTATGTAGAAGTTTTATTGACTGTAAAAATGTAGAAATGCATAGAGTTGAAGATAACGCATTATATTGAGTAGAACTAACATAGCTGGTCAATAAATGGGATTGTGACTGAAAAGGGTAGTCTAGGGATGTAAATGTCAATTGAAAAAAAAGCTAGAGAATAATCTAGGGACTGAATAACACTGAATCCAGAGGTGGATGAGAATTGTGGTTAACAGCACAAATGCAAGAATGTCCTTCTGTGAACTAGAATGGATGTATGTCACTATTGCAGAGTGGGGGGAATGTGGAGAAGCATGGGAAAAATACAAATAATGTAACCTACGGACTATAGTTAACAGCAATACTGTAATATTCTTGCATCAATGCCAAAGATGTACTGTTAATAATAGAAGGGTATGGGAAAAATATGCCAAATGTATACTGTGGACCATAGTTAGTGGTAATAGTCTGATGATATTATCTCATAATCTGTAACAGATGTCCCACAATGGTGTGGTGTGTTGGTGAAGGGGTGTTGTATGGGAATTGTACACGTGTGCATGATTGTTTTGTAAGTTCACAACTTCCGTAATAAAAATATATTTTTAAAAAAGAGTTAATATGCATTGGAATTCGTGCAGGAACATTGCCAATTTCAAAACTGGTTTCAGGAGGATGAAGGCTAGAGGCGTGAGGAGGAGCATGGTTGTGTATGGTGCTTAGAAATAGCAAGGTCATTTCTGTTAATGACAACACCAGAGAAAAAAGAATAATCTGGTGCTAATTTGTTATTAAAAGTTTTCCTGAAAAATGTAAAACAGTGCAGCCTCCATGGAAAACAATTTGGTGGGTGGGTCCTCAAAAAAGATTTACCATATAATCCAGCAATTCCACTCTAAAGCATATACCAAAAAGAAGTGAAAACAGAGACTCAGAACAGATACGTGTAAGCTGATGCTCATTCACAAGAGCCAAAAGGTGGAAACTACCCAAATGTCCATCAACAGATAAATGGATAAACCAAATGTGTTCTATCCATATAATCAGATACCACTCAGCCCCAAAAGGAATGAAGTGCCAAGACATGGATGATACACTATGCTAAGCGAAATAAGCCAGACACAAACGCATAAAGATTGTGTGATTCCACTTACATGAACTATCTAGAATAATGAAATTCAGAGAGACAGAAAGAATAGTAGGGATTCCCAGGGGCTAGGGAGAGGAGAAATGGGGAATTACTGCTTCAAGGGTAAAGAGTTTGTATTTTGGTAATGGATGGTGGTGATGGTAGCACAACATTGTAAAAGTAATTAATACTACTAAACGGCAAAATTCATGTTATATAGGGTATTGCTGAAGCGTTCTGAGAGGATAGCGGAGCCATCAGCTCACTTGCTCCACACGCAGCCAACCTGCCCTGTGAGGCTCAGCATCTGCCCTGGGGGTGACAGACCTAAGTGGTCACTATAGTTCTTGTACATCAATCAGCTGCTCGCACATCTTTGGTTTAAGTTTTACTGCCTTTTGACAATAAAGTGCTTTTCTGTCTGGCACCCACAGGTTCCGTTCTTCGGGCCTCTGTTCGATGGAGCCATAGTAAGTGGGAAGCTGCTACCAAGCCTGGTATGTGCCACATGCATCAACGCCAGCAGGGCCGTGAAGTGCCTCATCCCACTCTACCAGAGCTTGTATCTTTTTGCTTTAATTATGGGACTTATTGCCCATCCCAGAATCCTGAGTCCTGGCAGTTTTTCGTGAGCGGTAAGTATTCAAAACTGGGTAGAAAAGGGAAGAGAGAATTTTCTTTTCTGTGTTGACATGGACATAGTGTGATTTTCATACTATTTGTAAATTTATATTAAATATAATAATTTTGTACTGCACCAAACTTAGGAAGAGTTTCTTTTCATAATTGGGCCAAAAACTTCACGTCTGAGAAGCTGTGACTACCATGCGGTACTCCTGTTTCCTTAGGTGTTTTCCCCAAGTTCCGTCTAGCTCCTTTATCCACCCCCAGGCTATGGCAGTCCGTGGTGGTTGATGGGGATGCTAAGCAGGAGTGGCGGTCTCACTCAGAGCACTTACCAGAAACCAACAGCAAATGAAATGACTCTGATAAGTCAAAAGAGCATGGCAAGGAGCAGGTGTAGCTCAGTGGTTGAGCATCTGCTTTGCATGGACTAGGTCCTGGGTTCAATCCCCAGTACCTCCTCTCCCTTAAAAAAAAAACAAAAACGTGGCAAGTGCCGCCAGAGGCAGGCAAACAACATTCTGGGAGGTCAGAGGAGGAAGAAATTGTATCTGGTTGGGAGGGAAAGAGAAGGGCATCCTGAATGAAGTTGGGTTTAAACTCAATGGTAGGAATGGCTAAAATTTCTGTTGCAATGTTCCCAAATCATTATTATCCCCTTCTCTAATTCCTGATCTTGTCTCTACAAACAGAAGAAATTTCAGTTTTGTAACTTTTTTCTCAAGCATTAATTGGCACACCGCATTCCTTAAAGCCAAGCATTATCTCTAATTATAAGAAAAAGAGATTAAGGTGAATGACTTCACCCAAAATTACTGCAAAAGGCATCTCACCTCCTATTAAAACTTAGAATCTCTATGTTTCTAATTGGTATTGATAATGATTATAAGTATGTTGTGTTTGACCTCTCTCTATACAATTCTCCCAACCTAATAGTAAGTGATGTGTTGCTGGGAGGCAGGGGGAGGGGTGGTGAGAAATATCATGTGGGAATAGATACAGTTCATGAAAAATACCTTTCATTAAAATCCTGGTCCCTTCATTGACTGATATTTGGCCTTTAGAATGGAAAAAAAAAAAAACATACATAGGCCATGTGGCAACTTGGAATTATCATAGAAATTAGAAGTAGAAAAGAGCTATTAGGTCCCATCTGGTCCCTCCCCCGGGGGCTGGGGCAGCATTATTCCCGCTCTGGACTCTCTTAGGCTTTGTCCAGCCTGGTGGCGAGTGCTGTGGAGACGGCGCCTCAGCAGTGATTTCCACAGCACTCTAGGCTTAATCCTCCGGCCAGCGTCGCCTCGGCCTTCAGCACAGAGTTTGTTTTTTTTTTCCACATGCTGTTAAAAAGAGCTTCTTGGCAGAAATTAGAAAGACTTATTCAGCCATTGGCTTGTCAGTGTGCATGTCAACTAGGATGAGCTAGACACTTACCAGTCAAGTATGTTGGACCAAAGCAACATCAAATCATTTGCAAGCAAGAAAATTCCGTTTTATATAAGTCCATTGTGATTTTTGTCACGTTGCCTTCTCCACTTATCGGACTTCTCATTATAAAATGCATGCTTTGTTATTTTGTTGAACACTGCTTTCTCAAATAAGAATGAATATAGCACCATTGGAGTAATCGGGATTTAGGGAAAACCATATTTTAAAAAGTTCAAAGAATAATATTCAATATCACTTTTAAAACTTTAAAACTTCTCAAACCATCACAGGACCAGTGTTACCTAGTAGGTAAGGCTACTGATGCTAATGTGGGTTAGGAAATGCTGTACTCTAGAATAAGTTGTAAAATAACCAGGTTGAAATCTAGGAGGACAATTTAGTACAGAAAATAGGAAAAGAAAATGACAAACGATTAGATTGATCATTATAAAAATTTTAAATATTTTTATCTTATCATACCTTGAGAAGATTTCATGGGTGCTAATCATATCAAGCATTTAAAACAAGAAGTTCACTTTTATACATATTTTTTAATAGAAATGCCACCAATGGGGAAAACTTTGCAGTCATTTAATTGCTCTATTCTTTAATTTCTTCTGCAAAAGGGCTAATACTGAAGCTGGAAACCAGGGCTATAGTAAGAAGAGAAGTGGGAAAACAAAGCAAATTAGAAAAAAAGGGAGGTTGCTGTGTATTTTTTTTCTTGTAACCATTTCTAATTTTTTAAATTATATTCATGTGCCTGCTTAGGCTCTTAATAATTAATTGCTCCCCTAACATGTCATTAAAACATTGTGGTCCTCACATGCTTTAGCAAAAACCTAAGCTAGTTTGCTTATGTCGCAGCCAATGTCTGAAATTCAATGTTGCTTCACTGAAATAAGTCTGAGATTTAACTTTTGAAAAACAGTGGATAACCTGACAAATCCTAATTATGGGTATCTGATTACATTTATTCACTAAACAACCACATAGTGACTGTGGGCTCACTATCTGCCAAGCCCTGTGTCGGAGCTAGTGAGACAGCAGGAAGCAAGACAGACGAGGTTCTTGCCTATGCGTTTCATAGAGAAGACAGACCAGCCAATAAATACGTTAGCTTGGTTGAGAGACATTCTCTAAAGAAATGAAACACAGTTAGGGTGAAAAAGGGTCAGGGCCAGAAAAGGCCTCTCTGAGGAGAGAGCATCTGGGCGACATTAGAGGGATGAGCGAGGACAACCTCTGAAAGCAAGGGTGGCCTTCTGGGCAGAGGGCTCGATAGCAAGTTCAAAAGACTGTGTCCTCAAGCAGTAGGCTGGTGTCCTTAGGGATGATATGCACCTTCAAGTCCATCACGATGTATGTGACAGACCCAAGAGGGACTACCAGCAGAGGTGGTTTTCTGGGTGGTACCCAAGGAAGACTCTCTTCTCAGACTCTTCCACCTCCTGGCTCGCAGGGGAAGCTGCAATCAAGCATAGAGTGCTGGAGTCAATACTCAAGGCTGCCAGGGGCCAGAGCACCACCCCAGCCCTTGCACATCCTCTAAGGGCAGAAGAGATCAGTCCCTTGAACACGCCTGGAACTAGGGTTGGCTACGTAATCTGTGGAGGAGCCCAGTGTAAAATGTTCAAAAAGCAGGAAAAAGTGCCTTTAAAGGTACTAAAATATAAAGCTGTTTCCATCCTGCTATCTTCCTCTCTCTACTTGTCGTGGTGTTTTTATTTGCTAATGTCATTAGATTATTAGCATGGATTTTATCATTCTTCTCCATACTGTGCAATGCCAGTTTAAAAGGCAAATATAAGAGCATTTAACTCACATACAGAATCACCAAAAGTCCACAATTCGTATTTAGTAGCTCCTAAATATATTGTTCTATATTGAAGAACAATATAGATTTTGTTCTCCAAACAGTGGAAACACAGCACAAAGCTAACTCACCTATTTTTATTTTGCTCTTCATATGCTATATTGTACCAACACTCTCTACCTATCTATGGTTTACTGATGAATAGAAAGCCCTGACAGGAAAAGAACATATGGGGTACCCTATCATTTCCTTTCCTTCTATGCCATCATTTTCAGACCAAGTGGTAGGCTAATACAGGGAAGTAACACAAGTAAGAAAGGATATGACGGGGCCCCTTATGTTCATATTTCTCAGAAATCATTGCCTTCTTTCTACAGTCAAAGCACATAATAGTTCTGATGGAGAGCGTGGCCTCTCAGTGCGCCCCCAATACATGGTCGTAAATGCACCACACTTCCTATGTACCTGCTTTGAGTCACCCTGAATTTCTATGCATCATGGGTCCACTGGAACTCTGTGTTCCTGAGCCACTGCTTATGTCCTCTGGATCCTGGGTGGGTAGCCAGGATCCAGAGGGCCACACGTTATATATTTGCAACTCCTCTGCTCATGCACATACTCTATTGTACCATCAGACTTTATGTAAAAAGCTCAAGACCAAAGATAAAATTAAGAATTTCAAGACAGTAGTGGCAAAGCATAAACTGAACTCCGGTTCCTTCTGTGTGACTTCACAGGTCACACCCATGGGGCCCTGCCTGTGAGCCATTCCAAAACCTCCAGCGTGAGTCTTTTATTAGAGTTGATTCCCTTCCTAAAGTCCGGAAGTATATCCCCCTGCAAAATGTTATTGGCATGTGAACCAAGACCCTTTAAGGAATAAAAGCACATGCGTGTCAGGAAGCGGCTGTGGCTCAATTGGTTGGGTTCCCGTTTACCATGTGGGAGGTCCCGGGTTTGATTCCCGGGGCCTCCTGGTGAAGGCAAGCCAGCCTATGTGGCACGGCACACTGACGCAGCAAGATGACACAACAAACAAAAACAAGCAGACACAGAAAAAGGCACAGCAAATGAACTCAGCGAGCATAAGCAACAAGGGGGGATAAATATATAAATAAAAATAAATATTAAAAAAAAAAAAAAAAGCACATGCATGTGCAGTCCTATAAGATAGTTGATTTAAGGGAAAAAATCTGAGACATCTCTTTCCCCTGAGATATTAGCTACAAAGGTGGGTGCTGACAAAGGGAAATTTGTCAACACAGGCCATTTCATATGGGCAATCCTGTGTCCCCATTTTGTTTCTAATATTTAGATTATAATTGTCAAGTAGAGCATTGCCAACATGAAACTGCTCATTTCATCCAATTGTCACACATTTTCTTGGTATTAGAATGACTTATATGAACAAGGATGTGTTATGTAGTTCAAAACGTCTCTAGATCCTTTTGGGAGGGTGTACTTGCCTTTCTATTGACTATAGAAAGCCAAACATTGAACCTGATGACAAATAAAGGAAAAAGAGGAAAGGGAAGATACTTTGGGTTCTTATATTTCTTCCCCTCCCCAACTAATGAGTGATATTTAACTTCCTTAAAAAAAAAAAAAGTCACTTGGTATTTAGTGTTATATAATATTTAACTGTAAGTGTAAATGTGGGCAGTTCCAAAGTTATTCAGTAAAACAACATTTCTTATTAAGCTAAATTGCTGGAGCAAATGTCCCTTTTTTTCTTTTTGGGGGGGTTCTTTTTGAGTAGTAAATCAGTCTTAAATCAAAGGAGTAATTGGTTGGGTACCTTTGGCTAAATGATCAAACAGTTGGAACTGTGTGGCAAAGGCACTTAGAAAACTGAAAAATACCATTGTCTCACATGATTCAAAAAAAAAAAAAAAAATTGTGAACACAGTAGGAATGTGTTTGGAAAGCACCTTTAGGAATGTTTCGGCCTAGGGCCTTCCTGGGTTTTCCTGTAACTTCCTCAGCAGGCTAGATCAAATTTGACAAGTGGAGCCTTTTTTCTGTGACCCCTGCTTCTCTGAGTGATGAGGGCCAACTCACCTGCCATCTGCCTTTTCTACCCCTTGTGGGCCACCAGAGTGCCTATTCCTATGAGTAGTGCATTGTAAATGGGGAGCTCACCACATGTTGTGTTCACAGTTCCCAAGCCAACTAAAGATTCCCACATCAAACCATGGTTAGCCGACAGAAGTTTCCAAAACCATTTGAGCCAGGGCTTTCATTCACCTCATCGGGTAACTTTTCAGGGAAAAGGTTGCTGCACAATATGTAGTGTGCCCATTAGGAAGAGTTCACCCTGAGTCAATCAGATGGTGGCTTTTTTTTTTTTTTTTTTAAAGATTTTATTTATTTATTCATTTATTCCCCCTTGCTGCTTGTGCTCGCTGGGTCAGCTAACCACGCCGTGCGGGCGGGCTTGCCTTCACCAGGAGGCCCCGGGAACCGAACCCGGGGCCTCCCATATGGTAAACAGGAGCCCTACTGATTGAGCCACAGCCGCTTCCCAGATGGTGGCTTTTTAAAATAAGCGTCCACTTCAATAGAACAGTAGTCTCAATGGCATTCACCATCTCTACTCTTTGGAACTATCAGCATTTGATGGAGAAAACTGGGCTGCTTAACAAAAAGTAATTTTGTACTTCATTCTTTCACAAGTGAAATTTAGTTTCATTTTCAATTTATAGATATATTTGATACTTAACCTCTTTGTTACCGAGCAAGGGCTCACTGCCCAATGCACACAGAAGTCAATACCATGACATGGGGATTTTGAGGAAAGAAAGAGCTTTAATGCAAGGTTGACCGGCAATGAGACAGGATCAACGTGCTGCCCTCCCCCCCCCCCCGCCCCCAGCTTAAATCTGTGTTCCATAGTCTGAAGAGCTTAGGGTTTTTATGGGATTCAAACAAAGGGAGGTAGAGATAGTGACATTATTTAAGTTGGCAGCTATTGATTGGTTATATTTTGGTCATGATTAATAGGGACTGTGCAAGCACAGGCCTGAAAGGCCCTTGAAAACTGACAAAAGCCAGCTGGGGAAAGCATTTGGTTACAGGTTACAACAGAGTTGTGAATCCCTCAGTTAATATAAGAGAACAAGTAAAGGAATGGAAATAAGTTAAACAAACTGGCTATAAGTGAGAGGCAAGGAAGGCATCTGGTTATAGCCATGTTATAAATCCCCCAGTTGACATTAACTACAATAATAAGTAAATCCACTCTAGTCAGGGGTTACAATATCTCCATAAACCATTTTTTCCTTCTCTGGTTTCATCTCAGACCCGTGACTTCTTAATATCATTGCTAGCTTCTGCTTCCAATTAACACACTTCAAAAATGATGGCTTTCCTGAAAGCTGCAACCCTGTTTCTTTCCTCTCTGGGGGGATTTGGGTTCATTTTCCTGGGCAGACATTTTGTTTCTTCTGTTCATCTCCATACACTTAATAAAAGCAGTCAAACAGTACCATGTGTTGAATTTTACCATGCAGAACAGTTGTGCTTTTGTCAATGTTTACTTTGTCCCTGCCAACAAGCACTGTCCTAGCCACTAAGAATAGAAATATGGGTAAACTATTTCAAGTGAGGGGACAATATTTGCTCATGGACAAAGCTCTGAAAGAGCACATGTTTGAGAACCACCGATACTTCAGTATGGCAGAATGTAGCAGATACAAACACACACACACACACACACACACACGGGAGGTTAGAGGTGATGAAGACACCTAAGAGAAAGCTGAAAGAGTCCTGGGAAATACTGAGGGCCTGACCAAAGGCAGTGGATTGGACAGCCATGTAAAAGGAGGTGGACTGTTTCAGTGTGGGACTTGCTAGATTTGCTGGAGTGGGGAGGGTGATAAGAGGCTCAAGAACAGAACTTTCTGGAGCATCAGCATTTGAGAAGTAGGCTTGGGAGGAAGAGGTAGAGAGCAAAGCAGAGGAAAAGGAGAGAATGGCTTCACAGAAAAGCAAGGAGAAGAGAGATGAAGGGTCACACTCAGCAGACAGGTCAAAGAAGAGACATCTTCCAGGTGGCCTTATCTTTGGCTGGTTCCAGCATTCTCAAGTCTTTACCTGGAGAATTGGAGATAATAATAGAACTGAGTTATTGCAAGGGAAGAGGTACAAACATTGAATAATAGCTGCACCAAAAAGAAAGAAAACACTCCTGATCGGATCCAACTGCTTGAGAATAGAAAATGCATGGGAGCCAGGCTGGATTTAAAATGGTGAGAGCCAAAATGGAGCTGTGTTCCAGATGGAGGGTGCGGACAATGCTAAACAGACCTAAAGCAAAATGTAGTTGTAATGTGGATTTCGACTCCCTCCTGGCTCTAGGGTACATTCTACTGAAGTCAGCAAGCCTTTGTTGAGTTCTAGGCTTGCAAAGTGTCTCATCTCTCAGAAGAGAGAGGAAGCAACCTTAAGGGAACTGCTAATTTTTGGACTGATTCCTTAGCAACTTCAAAGAATGCATGTGTGTTGTTGCAGAAAGTACTGAGTTTGTACCAGAATTTGTATAAGAATAGGAAAGAAATGCAAGCAGACCTATGCCCTAGACACTTCGGAAGCACTTTTCAAAAAGTGAAGTGCAGAGAAAGAAATGGCCTATCCCCATGGGTTGGTTGAGGCTGCAAAAGGGAATGAGGATGTGAGATTCTTAATGACGGGATTTTTTTATTATTATTATAAAATTTAAATGATTTCACTGAGAAAGAAAAGGGGGAGGCATTGAAGAGCAGCCAGTGTGTTGGCACAAGTTAGTCTCTAATGAGTTCCTGCTTAAAATATGTGCCTCAAGATCCACCTTGCTTATTAGAAAGCCACCACAGTGATAGCCCAAATGCCCTCATCTTTCCAATCAAATCTTCTTCAAATGGGAAGGGACAGAAAAGGAGTCTTTGAGTACAATTTAAAAATCAAATCCCTCAGAGTACATGAGATGGTAGTGTGGGCTCATGGAAGTTGTGATTTCACAGTGGCCAAACCTAAAATCACTGATGGACTGGGGGCTTTGTCTGTAACCCTTTTTCAGTTCAGCAGATTTTATCAGCAATTTTTGCAAAGATCTAAAACACATGTTTATCAAATTACCATCTGAAAGAAAGCCTCAGCTTTCTAACTAAAATGACACAAGGCAAAATCAGAAGTAAGGATTATCTCAACAGACTGGAATTCCAGGCCCAACAAACAAGATGAAGCTTAAAATAAGGGTAGAAATATCAGATCAGGCACTTAGGTTTTAGAGAATCAACTGTCAGCAGAGGATGAAGATGAAGTGACTTGAGAGCAGTTCATTCTGGGAATTTCGGTTGACCACAGATCTGCGATGAGAGACGTGGGCTAATGCAGTCCTGAGACCGCAGCCACGGGAATGGGGGGCGGGGTTCCAATCACCAGAAAGAATCCACCCCTGCAGCCTCTGGCCGGGTCCAAAATGTGTGCCACTCTGGGTGGGGCCACATTTAAAGCAAGTCCAGAGAAATTGTATTGGGAAGCCATTAACACCAAGAAGGGAATATTTCAGGAGCCTGAGAGGCTTTTAAAGAGGAGACCAGCATAGAACACCAAAGTGGATATCACCCCAAACAGAGGGGCTCCTGAGGGCTCTGGAGACACCCAGGTCCTATATAAGGGGGGATAGCTCCAGAGATTGATGGCTTATCAGTGGGCTCTACTTTGGAATCGGTGCTCCTGAGAGTGACAGAGTTGGACTCAAATAAGTCCTCCCTGCACATGGTCCATCAGTCCCTTCTATTCAAACCTATATGTGATGCTGGAGTTTCTAGGTGTACCAGAGACTGGAGCCTTTGGCCTGCCCATGTGCCAGCTGTGCCTGGAATCTTGGTGGAACTGCAACTCCTACTCTGCAGCTCAATGGACTCACCCAAGTCACCTGGTGAGGAGATGATGATGGACAGTGGCCATCCCAGGGAATGGAGAGAGTCTGCAGCTGCAGGCAGGATAATCCCATCCATTTTATCCATGGGATATAAGCCCCCTCTCACTTGGAGGTGGAGTGGACATCACCATCGCAGACTCCTCGGGATTGGGGGAAGAGCTACAGACTAGAGTGGACTTACTGGTATTCTGTTGTAGACATACTGTGATTCAAGCAATGGAAAAAATTACAACATTGATGTGGAGCCAGTGGCCACTGGACACTTTTGGGGCAGGGAGCGGGAAGGGCAGTTGTAATACAGGGGCTTTTTCGGGACTTGGGAATTGTCCTGGATGACATTACAACGACAGATATAGGCCATTTTGCATCAGCATATAGCATGCAGAACTATGTGGGAGAGAGTGTGGTCTACAATGTGAACTGTGGTCCATGCTTAGTGGCAAAGCCCCAGGATGTGTATGTCAATTGCAGGTGATGTGCCACTTTGATGAAGGATGTTTATGTGGGAGGTTGTGGGAGGTATGGGAGGTGGGGAACGTGGGAATCCCTGTAATTTTTGTGTAACATTTATGTAATCTGAGCATCTTTTAAAATATTTTTTTAAAAAAGAGGAGACAAGGCTGCAGAACTAACCTCAGTGAACAGAAGAGTCTGATAAACCAGCTGCCTACAAGCCGAATCCAGCCCACAGATGGGCTTTGTTTGAATGGCAGTCTTGGCCTTCCAGCATTAGCAAAACACTCAAATCAAAACTTGAGTTTGTCAGCCACATCGAAAAATTGGGAGATTTTCCATTGAAAAAATCTAAATTTGAGGCCTCTCTTGAAGAGTCAGAACACCTGACCACACCAGGCCTGGTGCTCCTCTGGCAGTGGCTAGCCTTCTGGCCCAGGCATGTGCCCTCCTGCTTTCCGTCCCCACCACACGCTCTGTCTCCGGCACTGAGGCACAGGTCACAATGCTCCAGCCAGCGCATCTTCCACATTACCAGCCTGCCCCAACCCCCATATATATTTGTGTCTCAAGTCTGTCTTAAAAACTGGAACCATCCAACAGTGGCGTTGGCTCTTAAAGTGTTTAGCTTTTTTTACCTGGAGATAGCTCTTCTTCCTGTCATGTCACCCCCTCCCCCACCGAGGGTCCTCTCTTGGCCACCCTGCTGGTTCACACCCTCCTCCAACAGGCCCCCTTCCAGTCTCTCCTGTGACAGGGGCCCCTCATGCCCTCACACTCCCTCGGCCGTCTCATGTCCCTCAGCCATCCTCCCCTGCCTCAGCTATCTCACCCTCTGACCCTTCCCTTGTCAGACTGGGTCTCAACCTGTGCTTTTCTGCCTCAGATGCCCCTGCAGTAGCTTCAGCTCCTAATTATACCTTGAGTTTCCCAGTGGGGCCTTGTTTCTATTCTTTTGATACCTCTCTCACATTGTGTAGGGAGTGGGGAATGGGAGGGAAGAAGGGAACATGATGGAGAGAGGTTAATTTAGTAGAAAAAAATTGAGGTAACAGAATTAGAAAAGTAAATCATAATTTATAAAGTTGCATTTTTCCAAAATTGAGAACTTTAATTGCCCAAAGTGAAATATAGCTGTACAAATAGAATAGCTATGTATATATGCACATATATTTAAGTCCTTTTTATTCCATTTTTTAATGTTTCATATACAGCCAATTCCCTAATGCTTAGAACAGCTTCTGGCACATAGTAGGTACGCAATAAATATTTCTTGAATGAAATATGTTGGCAAAAAACAGAAGTCAAGAGCAAACAAAAAAATGTTAGAATTTTTATTGAAAAATTGGACTGTGTATTTTTCTTTTTATTGAAATATATAGTTTTGGGGACATATTACTTTTTTTAATGCATTCTAAATAATAATCCTCCGATCACCAACCCATTATTGAAGGACATTTATGTGGACGGTAATCTTGTTGCTTAGAATGGTAACTATATTTGATTGTAAAATTAATGGAATCTTATTGAAAGCAGTGAAAAGGAAGCGAGGTCTATTCAGTAATGCAGTTTTCATAAAGCAATAAGTTTATCTAGTTATTTAGTTGGTTGTTGAGAGAGACATTGAATTCAAACAGTGCTAAAATCAGAAAACTTACAGACAAGAAGGAAGTGGAAAGGAAACATAATGTCATCAAGGCCGTGGCCTCCTGAGAGGGGGTAAGAAAGAAGTGTTTGGAAAGGCCGTAAATAATTTTGGTGGTAGACTCTATTTCTAAATCCCAGGGACTCAGTTATAGGGTGCTTTTTTTTTTTTTTTTTTTTAACTTTTAATTGTATGTAGATTTTATACAAGTAAAGGAAACGCACACGGTGCCTCAGGGAAGCTTTCCGCCTCTCTGAGACCTTGAGCCGGCCAGGCCTTGGCAGTGCATGCAAATACTGACAGCTGAAGTCACTTGTTGGAAAGTCTGCAAACTCTGGTTACAGCTGCATTTGTCAGTAGCTTTAAGGGAGTGTAATCAGCCAGAGAGATTAATTTGCATCTCAATTAGAAAAGAGTCCGGAGGAAGCACGAGGGTCTGTTGGGGGGAAGGTTGTGGAAGAAATCTCACCCAGCACAAAGGCCTCTACGCTCTGTCCTCCAGCTGAGTGGAGGACAATATCGGAGGCTTCGTTTCCATAGGGACCAGAAACCTGCTGGGCCCCAGAAGAATCTCGGGTTTGCACCGTAATCATTTGGTCATGATGACACAAATTCCGCTGTTGTTCCTAAATAACATTTTGCCATTAGAAAGCTGTTAGAAAAGTGGAAATGGTTGTTACGTCAAAAGCATGCAAGAGGGTATTGGTTGACCCTACATATTTTGCCCCAGAGAGCTGCTATGATTTCCAAGCTTTGAACATTTATTAATGTATGAATATTTAAAGAGCAAAAGGTCATTTCATAAATAACAGTATTTCTTTAGCATTCAGCTGGTTACTTTGGAAATAAAACTGCTTCAAAGAGAGCCACTATTCCTGATTTTCCACCCCACCCCCACCCCCACACACAAACACTCTTCAGCAGTAGGCAAACAAGATTATGAATTTAAGAACACTGGCAGCGAAGCAACATGGACTCTTCTGGCCATGGAACATAGAGAAAATTCTGGCAATTACAGACCTGTTTAATGTCCTGACAAAACTTATTGAGGTAGCCCTAACCTTAACTTTAAAAAGCACAAATTAGAATTAACTTTAATTTTTTTCCTTCAAATATTATCTTTTGGTCATTTTCACAGGATTTGATATTTATACCTGACAGGTTCTTTGTTTTCAGACAAGTTCTACCTAGTCTCTAAATTCTGCCCTTGAGCCTGTGAGAAATAAGGATGGTAAAAGTGGGAATGGCTCACCTCTGGCATTTTTGGAGGAAAGCTTTTATTTCTGGTTTATTTTGTTCTCTCTCAAATATTTCATTTCATTGGCTCCAGCTTCAAAGTGAGAAAACAAACACACACAAAAAGTGATTTAAAGACAAATCCTTCACAACAAACTGTTGAATACAAACTGAGTCTTTTTTAAAAGCAGGGTTTGAAACTCATCTTGCCTTTCTGGCAAGGGGAGAGAACAAGTTTCCTATGGACTAGCTCTTCCCATGCTAACGGGCTGAAATAACACATTGCAGCAAGACATCAGAACCTCTTAATCCAACATTAATCAAATTTCAGTTTACTAATTATCAGTCCCATTTTGAAAAGAGCATAATGCCATAAACAGCATCCACAGGACATTTACTAGACTCCAGGATTAGAAGCAGTATATTTGAAAGTGAGACTTTCTGTTATTCAGATCTCCAAAAAGGATAATACATGCCTTATTATAATAGATTGTGCAAAGCCAAAGACGGACAAAGCAGACGAGTCCAAATGGCGATCCCTTCTGTACCGTCTGCCTTCGTGTATGCAGCTGGTTCCCCGCAGGTTTCCACACTAGAGTAATTTGCAACACACTGAAGTAAATTTTTTAATCAAAGCAGAATACTTTTCTGGTCATCTGTGGGTGAGTACTACCCGAATGCCATCATGTTAATCTTTAAAAGGTGTGTTTTGAATTGTTCTAAACCAAAATGGATGTTGTAAATACTGTGCTTTGGCTCCTTCTCTGGGGCCCTGTGCTTTGAAAGCCTCGGATTGTATTATGACTTGGTAGAGACCATTGGGGCCAGTGCGGGGAGGGTAAGAGCTGCGAGGATCTGTGCTCAGCCCCAGCTTTTTGCCGACCCCATAATCAAATGTCTAGAGCACGGTGTCGGTGAGTCAGGATGTACTTTAACGCTTCAAGGTAGTTCACGCGTGCCTTTAACATGGCCATCTTGAGAAGTGTTAGTATACGACAGACTAGCATGTTTCCAGAATGCCACCATTCTTTAAACAGACACCACCTTGGACATTTCTCATTATTATTTACAAGCCCACATCTCATGTTGTGTATGTTCAAAATGAATCAATACAAGGTTTCCTGGCTTAAGATTTTTTATCTTTCCTCAGCTTCTTTCTTCTAATATTTCATTAGACATTACTGGACATTTCTCATTATTATTTACAAGCCCACATCTCATGTTGTGTATGTTCATAATGAATCAATACAATGTTTCGTGGCTTTAGATTTTTTTATCTTTTCTCAGCTTCTTTCTTCTATTTCATTTCAGTCTTATATCTTCCCCTTTGGCTTTAGGATTTAAAAGGGTATATATAGAACATGTGTCCCTCTGTCTTGTCTTCTCTTGTAAACCTTCCAATACAAAGCTTTGGTCCTTAACAAATCAAGGATCTCTGAAGGGGGCTGCCTCCCAAAACTTAAGGTCTCCTTGTTAGGGAACTGGCCAGCCCTTACAATTATTTAAGCTCCCTTCATTTGCCTATGAAACGAGGTGTAAGCATATCAGTGCATCCCGCGTGGAGGCAGATGTATGCCTGGAAGTGCAAAGGCTCATACCTTCACAAAGGGCAGGGCAGGCATGCTGGCTGATGGGATTCTGAATGGATAAGCAGAGTTCCAGAATTCCCCCAGGGCCTACTTTTCAAAGGCAAATTAGTATGTTTGCAACTTGATCCCTGGGCAACTTTTGACAGTTGTTCTAAGAATAATAAAACAGATGGACAGAATAGATTTTGGGGTCTCCATCCAAACTGCCATCCTCAGTGGAATTTAAAGAAGGCATGGCGTCATGGGGGAGAGCTGCTGCTACTTACTGCTATGTTCTGCCTTTAGCACCCAAGAACCCTAAATTTCTCCCAAAGAAGATGAAAATTGTCAGCACGGTATATTTTCCTGAGGAGAGTTCAGCTTGGCTATAAATAATTAGGATGTGTGTTTTCTTCACACATTTAAAATTGAATGAATTGAATCTAGTTAAATTGAATTTATACTCCTAAGAAACAGATTTTAATATGAATATGAGGAAGAAATGTAAATTAGTTTTAAATGTAAGGAGTAAATGCATAGAATCTTTTCACCTCTTTAAATAAAGGAGAACCTCTTTTGACTGTCTTAGAAATAGTATCTATTTCTAAGTATACAATTTTGGAAAATAAAATGTATGCCTCTCTAACATATGCACGTCAATAGTCTACATGAAAACACTTAAATATCTGCATAAAAGGAAAAGTATTTTTTCTGTACTTATGCTCTATAATTTTGTCATACAGATGCATATGTTTGTACAGGAAGTTTGAATGAGGAAAAGACTTCACATAAACTACTTGACTTTCTATAGAATTTCTGTAAGCAGTGGGTTTTAAGCTCATATCAGGTGGGGATATGGTTTCCTCTGAATTTATTGGCTTCCTCTGATATAAATTTCCATACTCTTTTATCAGTCCTTTTCTCTGGATCAATTTGTCCCAGTTATCACTATATAGGCTGTAAAGATAAAACAGTGGAACAGGTCAGCTCTGCTTGTGGAGTTCCATAGCGCACTGTACCATTACATGCGATGGTCAAATCCATCAGGCCTCTCTGTGCACATGTCCTGCCCCCTCTCCCCCATTTCTCAGTGAGTTTATCATGAAAGCCAACTGCTTTAACCAAAATTTCACCTGTAATAACTCAGTAGGTTAGTGTTAGAGTTTCCCCCTTATGAGGTTTGCAATGATTGACAGGTCATAGGGCCCTGAATCAATGCCCCTGTGGCATAGGTTGAGGAAAGGCAGCCTCCAGCCATAACCCACCTAACTGACTGAGCAAGCCACAGCCTAGGAGCAGCTCATCCCCTCCCAAGAATAAACCAAATGTAGCACACAAGGGCCAGCACTCCCTCACCAACCCCTCCCACATTCTAAGACCCTCCTAACCCACTCCCCCCTGGCCATTTGGCCCCAGGCTGTACTCGGTTTTCCCACCTATTGATGTACTGTATAAATTCATATCCACCACCTTCCACGGATGGGCTGAAGTCTCTCTTCAGACCCCTGCCATGCTGGTGGGGGAGCTGAAGTCTATTTTTCAAACCCTCTCCATTGGGAGAGCTTCCCAATAAACTTCTTGCCTGCAATCATCAGTCTCTGCGTCCCAGTGAGTGTCCCAGTGAGTGTCCCAGTGAGTGTCCCAGTGAGTGTCCCAGTGAG
>JAKSZT010004976.1:6057302-6074576 GCA_026826555.1 Tolypeutes matacus
GTCCCAGTGAGTGTCCCAGTGAGTGTCCCAGTGAGTGTCCCAGTGAGCGCTGTTTTTCTCTAACAGTTAGTAAACTTTATATTTTATTTTATTTATTTTAATTTTATTTTTGGAGAAAACAATGTGAAATTAAAAGCCTTTGTCTCAGCTCTGCATCCAGCAGTGTCCCTGAGGCTATAACACTAGGCCTTCTAGGCCCTCTGGTCTCACCTTGGTTCTCACCAAGAGGAGTTCTCACAGGGAACAATGCAGGGACATTATCTTCCTTCTACAGCAATCATTTCCCTACAAATGCCAGATACATTTTCGGGTTTTGTGCAAATTGCCAATCACAGACTGTCCTGGGGTTTCAATTCTAGCTTAAATAATTCCCTTACCTGTAAAACAAGGCTAATAATCCAGGCAGATTATTGTCAGGATTTATGGAACAAAGTATGCATGCTTCTCGCCATCCTGTAGCTCCCAGCCTGACCTAGGCCGTCTTCATCTCTCTCCTTGATTATTGCTGCATCTCCTCCCAGTCTCCCTGCATCTCCCTGGGAAACTCTCTAAAATAGAAATCAAATTATGTCACATCTCAACTCAAAAATCTTCAGTTACTTTCCATCCTTACTCGCAGAAAAATCCAGAATTCTTGAAATGATCCACAGACATGTTCCAGCCTCAGGAGCGGCACACTGCCTGGAAGTCTCCACCACCAGCATCACATCCCACCCTCCACCCCAGCCCCATGTATGTGTGGCTTCCTCCTTCCCTTCCCTTGAGTATCTGCTCCTAAGGCATTTGTCAGAAAGGTCTGTAAAATAACAAGGCCTCCCCTGGCCAGTCCTCCTTAGTACTTATCATGTATTTCATGTCTCCTTTGCACACTCCTGTATAAACTACAGGAGAGTAGCGAGTTTGCTTTGTTCTCTGCTGTGTCCCCAGTGCCTAGAGCTCAGGATGACACTTGGCAGGAGAATATTCTCCATAAACGTAGACTTTGAGAAGTGAATGAATGAGTGAAAAGTGAATGAACAAACCGGAGGTTACATCAGAAATGGTTGCCACACGTCCCCTCCAGGGGAGCATCATGGGGCCCAGATACTGCCACACACGCTGTGGTCATTCAGGGCAGCCATGCCATGCTCCTCCTTCAGCTAACATCTGTGTGACCGCAATGAGGCTGTAGGACACATAGAGCAGTGGCCTTGTCCTTGAGGGCCTTTGCTGGTCCACAGAACTATAACTGTGCCACATGGCAGAATGCAATCCGTGCTCTACGAGAGGCCTATGGTTAGTGTCCAAGGAGTATTTGTTGAATCAGAGGGTCATGAGAGCTCTTAAAAAAAAAGAAAAAAAAAAAAAAAGATTATTTCTAGCCACAACTTCAAATTGCATATATATTGTTGATTATCTTTAGTTAACCTATATTTGTGCATATTCATTAGGCTTGGAAATTTCACAATTTTTTTTTTTTTTTTTTGTCTAACAAAAAGATATTCATAGAGGGGATTCTGGAAAGATGGCAGACTAGGTAACTCCAGGAATCAGTCCCTCTACGAAATCAGCTATTAAACAGGCAGGAACTGTCTGAATCAACTGTTTCAAAACTGCAGAGTCTGGTAGAACACAGTTCAAAATCCAGGGAAAAGTGAGAGGAAGAGGCTGGTAAATTACATTGTCTATCCCCCAGACTCGCAGGCAGCAATAAAGTTCTCAACCCCTGTCCCTGATGCAACTTGCTGATACCAGGATGGGATTTAAAGTTCTAGTCCCCCAAGATCCAGGGGGTATGCTGACCACTCCTTTTGATTAGCTATTGCAGCTGGCTGGGGTACCAGTTCTGACAGCAGCCACTGTTTTAACCCACCTCAAGCAAAAGCCACAGAGGCAATAAGCTTCCTCCTAACTATGTAGAACAGTTAAAAGGCTGAATTTACTGGGCATGTGCGAAACCAAGAAAACAAAGTATTAAAAAGCCATAGGAGAAGCTCCTGGCTCCCTTGCAGCACCTCCCCCACCCTTCCCCAGGGCAGTGTGGAGGCAGCCACTGAGCCTCTGGCCTCCTTCTGGCTGGGAAAGACTGACCTAGGAAACTGCTCTCCAGCCTGCTCCCCCCACCCCCACCCCCGAATTTGCCTTCCAGACAAAAGTAGCTTGGAACAGCAAAAGCAGTATAAGAAACAATTGAGTTGTACAACCTGGGGAAAAGGCTTACCTGCTTTAAGTCTTGTAGTAGAGCACCCAGAAGAGGGAAGAGGTCTGTTTTATAGACAGTAAAGGGGACATTTAACAGGGGACCTCCTAAGGCCACTAGTAAGAGCAAGCCCAGGACAAGACAAAGGCCCTTGTCATATCACTAGCTAGATACAAACTCATGAAACCGTTTGGGTACTAAACCCAAGAATTAACATTGTGAAATGTTACAGTATATAACAAAAGATTGCAAGACAAAAAAGAGACAGAAAATGATAGTTCATCCAAAGGAAGAGGATAAAAGTTCAGAAAACATCAACAAAGAAGACTAGGCAATGGACATACTGGGCAAACACCTTTTTAAAAAAAATCTTGAGGATGCTGAAGAAGATGAAGAAAAATACAGAGAAAGAACTAAAGGATATCAGGAAAACAATGAATGAACAATATGATAATCTCAATAAAGAGGCAGAAATTTTAAAAAGGAACCAAACAGAACTTATAGCAGTTGAAGACCACAATAACTGAAATGAAAAATTCCCAAGGTTTCAACAGCAGATTGCAGTTGGAAGTAGAAAGAATCAGTGAACTCAAAGATAAGACAGTTGAAATGAATCAGACTAAGGAGCAGGGGAAAAATAAAAGAATTAGGAAAAATGAAAATAGCCTAATATACCTGTGGGACCCATCAAATGTACCAATATACACATTATGGAAGTAGCAGAAGGAGAAGAAAGCGAGAAAGGGACAAAAGGAATTATTCAAAGAAATAATGACAATATTTCCTAAACTTAGCAAAAAACTTGAATATGCAGATCCAAGAAGCCCAATGGACAGCAAAAAGGCTAAACTTAGAAAGAAATATGCCCAGACACATAGTAGTCAAACTGCCATCTGCAGGGGGGCGGATGTGACTCAAATGGTTGGGCATCTGTCTGCCATGTGGAGGGACCTGGGTTCAATCCCCGGGACCTCCCGGTAAAATAAAAAAAATAGAGAGAGAAGGCGCATGGGCTGCCGGGCTCTGTGTGCTGGTGAGCCACCAGGCCCCGGGGAGCCATGCAGCAAGATGATGACGCGACAGGAGAGGGACGCAGGGGAGAGACAAGACAAGATGCTCCAAAAGCTCCAGAAGCCAGGAGCCGAGGTGGCGCAGGCGGCGGGATACCTGTCTCCTACATCGGAGGTCTCCAGGATCGAATCCTGGTGAGGACTGGAGGAGGAGGATGAGAGGAGATGGCAGGAGGCAGACACAGAGGGTTGCCCAGCTAATGGACACAAAACAGCAGATGGGGAAGGGGGTGGTTAAAATGGATAAAATAAACAAATAAATCTTTAAAAAAAAAAAAAAAAAAAAAAACACTGCCATCTGCAAAGAACAAGAAGAGAGTTCAGAAAGCGAGAAAAGAAATGTGTTGTGTACAAGGGAGTTCCAATTAGATTGTGTTAATTTCTCATCGGAAACCACAGAGGCAAGAAGGCTGTGAGATGAAATACTTATAGTGTTGAGAGAAACTAATTGCCAACCAAGAACTTTATATATGGCAAGATTTTCTTTCAAAAATGAAGGAGAAGGAGTGGGTGTAGTTCAGTGGTTGAGTGCCTGCTTTGCATATAGGAGCTCCAAGGGTCAATTTCATTATCACTAGATCTTTCCTACAAGCAATACTAAAGGGAGTTTTTCAGCTGAAGGAAAAAGACAGTAAACAATAGATCAAAGTGACATAAAGGAATAAAGACCTCCAGTAAAGGTAATTATATAGGTAACTATGCACGCCAGTACTATTGTATTGTATTTTTTGGTATATAACTCTGCTTCTTAGGTCTTACAGGTGCTAAAATGCAAATATGTAGAAAGCAATGATAAATCAATAGCTGTGGGCATTCAATGTACAAAGATATAATTTATAACAAGTACAAAAAAAGGTGGGAGTACAGAATGGTATAGGAACAGTGTATGTGTGTACTATTGAAGTTAAGTTGGTATTAAACCATATATGATTGTTATATATTTATTTAAGATGTTAACTTTTAACCCCATTGTAACCACAAAGAAAGTATATGAAAAATATATACAGAAGAAACTGAGAAGGGACTAAATATAGTGCAATACAAGAACAAACAAATATTAAAATAGGCATTAACAGAATTGAGGGTCAAAAAAGTGTAAGACTTACAAAGACTAAATGGCAAACTGGCAGAAGAAAGTCCTGCCTTATGAGCAGTTACTTTAAATGTAAATGGATTAAACTCTCCTGTCAAAAGGCAGAGGTTGGTAGAATGGATTTAAAAAACCTGACCCAACTATATGCTATTTTTAGGTACTCACCTTAAATTCAAAGACATACATAGGTTGAAATTGAAAGACTGGGAAAAAATATACCACGCAAACTGTAATCAAAAGAGAGCTGGGGTAGCTAATGTCAGATAAAATAGACTTTTAGTCAAAAACTTATGAGGGACAAAGAAGGTCATTATATACTGATAAAGGTGGTGAATTCAACAAGAAGACCTAAAATTATAAATATATATGCACCTAACAGCAGAGCCCCAAAATATATGAAGCAAATGTTGAAAGATTTGAAGAGAGAAAAAAAAAGATAATTCTACATTAATAGGATACTTTAAGACATCACTTTCAATAATGAATAGAACATCTAGACAGAAGATCAGTAAAGAAATAGAAGACTTGAACAATACTCTGAACCAGCTAAACCTTACAGAATTATATATAACACTTCACTAAACAGCAGCAGAATACAGATTCTTCTCTAGTGCACATGTATCCTTCAGTAGAGACCATAAGCTAGGTCACAAAAAAGTCTCAATAAATCCAAAAATATTGAAATCCTATCATGTATATTCTCTGACCATAGTAGAATGAAACTAGAAATCAGTAACAGAGGGAGAAATAGAAGATTGAAAAATATGTGGAAATTAAAAACATACTCTTAAGCAATGGGTCAAAAAAGAAATCACAAGGGAAATTAGGAAATATCTTGAGGCAATTGAAAATGAAAACACAACATACTAAAACTTATGGAATGCAGCAAAAGCCTAAATGCTTACATTTTAAAAAGAAGACCTCAAATCAAAGTTCTAACCTCAAAACTGGAGGATCTAGAAACACAAGAACAAAGTAAACCTAAAGCAAACAGAAGGAAAGAAATAACAAAGATTAGAGCAGAGATAAATGAAATAGAGACTTAAAAAGAACAAAAACAACAGCAATAGAATCAACAAAACTAAAAATTGATTCTCTGAAAAGATCAATAAAATCAACAAACCTTTTGCTGACGGAAGAAAAACAAAAAGAGGATACAAATAAGTAAAATCAGAAATGAAAAGGGGGGCATTACTACCAACCCTGATGAAATAAAGACTATAAGAGAATACTATGAACAACTGCAGGGCAACAAATTAGATAACCTAGAAGAGATGGACAAATTCCAAGAAACACACCCACTACCTATACTGACTCAAGAAGAAATGGAAGAGCTCAACAAACCGTTAACTAGTAAAGAGATTGAACTAGTAATCAAAAATTTCCAACACAGAAAAGCCCAGAACCAGATGGCCTCACAGGGGAATTTTCCAAACTTTCCAAAAATATTTAACACTAGTTCTGCTCAAAGTCTTCCAAGAAATGGAAAAGGAGGGAATGCTCCCTAACTCATTCTGAGGCCTACATCACCCTTATACCAAAGCCAGATAAAAATACCGCAAGAAAAGAAAATTACAGACCAATATCTCTTATGAATATAGAATCTTCAACAAATTCCTAGCAAACCAAATCTGATATCACACTAACAGAATTATATACCATGATCTAGTGGGATTTATCTTAGACATACAAGGGTGGTTCAACGTAAGAAAATCAATTAAAATAATATACCATGTTAATAGAATAAAGGAAAAAACTACATGGCCATCTCAATTGATGTAGAAAAGGCATTTGACAAAAATCAGCACCCCTTCTTGATTAAAAAAAAACACATAGAACCCTAGGAATAGAAGGAAACTTCCTCAACATGATAAAGGGCATATATAAAAAACCCACAGCTAACACCATTCTTAGTGGTGAAAGACTGAAAGCTTTCCCTCTAAGATTAGGAAGAAGACAAGCTTGCCCATTGTCCCTACCGTTATTAAAAATTGTACTGGAAGTTCTTGCCAGAGCAGTTATGCAAGAAAAAGCAATAGAAGGCATCCAAATTGGAAAGGAAGAATTAAAACTTTTCCTATTTGCAGATTTTTTGCAGAAAATCTGTAAGACCCACAAAAAAGCTACTTGAGCTAATAAATGGATTCAGCAATGTGGCATGGTATACAATCAACACCTGAAAGTCAGTAGTGTTTCTTTACACTATAAATGAACAATTTGAAAAAAGAAATCTTGAAAAAATTTCCATTTACAATAGCAACTAAAAGAATCAACTATCTAGGAATAAATCTAGCCAAGGATGTAAAGGATTGGTACATAGAAAACTACAAAACATGGCTAAAAGAAATCAAAGGAGACCTAAATAAATGAAATGATATTCTGTGTTCATGATTGGAAGACTAAATATTAAGATGTCAGTTCTACCCAAAGCACTTTACAGATTCAACATAATCCCAATCAAAATCCCAACAGCCATCTTTGCAGAATTGGAAAAGCAAAGCATCAAATTTATATGGAAGGGTAAGGGACCCTGAATAGCCAAAGCCATTCTGAAAAACAAAAGAACAAAGTTGGAGGACACATTTTCCAGTCATAAAACTTATTACAAAGTCACAGTAATCAAAATGACATGATACTGGCTCAAGGACAGACATATAGACCAATGGAATCAAATTTAGAGTTCAGAAATCAATCCTCACATTTATGGGCAACTGATTTTGGACACGGTGCCAAGACCACTCAATTGGGAAAGAATAGTCTCTTCAACAAATAGTACTGGGAAAACAGGATGTCCATATGCAAAAGAATGAAGGTGGACCCTTTTCCACACCATATACAAAAATCAACTCAAAATGGATCAAAGAGGAAACAGATGTGGCTCGGGCAGTTGGGTGCCCACCTCCCACATGGGACATCCCAGGTTTGGTTCCCAGTGCCTCCTAAAGAAGAGAAGCAGACAATGAGCAAAAAAACAATGAGCAGACAACTAATAAAAACAAGCAAGACAATGAGCAAAAGTGAGCAGACAGCGAGCAAAAACAAAAAACAAGCAGGAAGCGGATGTGGCTAAAGCAGTTGAGTGCCCACCTCCCACATAGGAGGTCCCAGGTTCAGTTCCTGGTGCCTCCTAAAGAAGAAACAGACAGACAACAAACAAAAACAACAAGCAATGAGCAATAACAATGAGCAAATAGATGAGGGAGCCATCTCAGGGGGTAAAAATGGATCAAAGATCTAAATATAAGAACCAAAACTCCAAAATGCCCAGAATAAAACAGAGGGAAACATCTTCAGGACCTTGTGTTATGTAATGGTTTCTTTGTCTTTATACCCAAAGCACAAGCAACAAGAGAAAAAATAGATTAAAAGATCTCATCAAAATTAAAAACTTCTTTGCATCGAAGGACTTGATCATGGAAATAAAATGACAACCTAGACAGTGGGAGAAATATTTGGAAACCACCTATCCAATAAGAGTTTAATATCAAGAATATATAAAGAAATCCTACAACTAATCAAAAAGACAACCCAATTTGAAAATGGGTAAAAGACTTGAATACCATTTCTCCAAAGAAGATATACAAATGGCCAAAAAGCATATGAAAAGATACTCAGCATCATTAGGCATTAAGGAAATGTAAAGCAAAACCAGGAGGTACCATTTCACACCTACTAGAATGGCTACTATTTTAAAAATGGAAAATAAGTGTTGGAGAGGATGTTGAGAAATAGGAACACTCAGTCACTGCTGGTGGGAATGTAAAATGGTGCACTACTGTAGAAGACAGCGGTTCCTCAAGAAGCTAAGTATAAAATTGCCATATGATCCGCCAGTCCCGTTACTAGGTATATAACCCAATGAATTGAAAGCAGGGACTTGAACAGATATTTGAACACTGGTAATTGTAGTGGCATTATTCACAATTGCCAAAAGATGGAAACTATTAAGTATCCATCAACTGATGAATGGATAAACAAAATGTGGTATATACATACATTGGAATAGTATTCAGCTGTAAAAAAAAAAAAAGGAATGAAGTTCTGTTACACACAACAACATGGATGAAACTTGGAGATCATGGTGCATGAAATAAGCCAAACACAAAAGGACAAATATTGTATAATCTCACTTACATGAAAAATTAGAATAAGCATTTTCATAGAACCCAAAACTAGAATACAGGTTACCAGGGGCTGAGGTGGGATAGGAAATGGGGAGTTAATGCTTATATTGGGGAGGCGGCTGTGGCTCAATCAGTGGGGCTCCCGTTTGCCATGTGGGAGGCCCCGGGTTCGGTTCCCGGGGCCTCCTGGTGAGGGCAGGCCCGCCCGCACGGCGTGGTTGGCTGACCCAGCAAGCACGGGCAGCAAGGGGGGGATAAATGAATAAATAAATAAAATCTTTAAAAAAAAAAAAAAATGCTTATATTGAACAGAGTTATTAGTTGGGTTGATGGACAAATTTTGGTAATAGACGGTAGTGATGGTAGCACCACATTGTGAATGTAATTAACAGCACAGGATTACATATTTGAATGTGGTTAAAAAGGGGAAATTTTAGGTTGTATGTATGTTACTAGAATAAAAATGTTTTCAAAATCCCACTGGGCTGTACCGCACAGAGTGAATGCTGACGTAAACCATGGACTGTAGTCAGTAGGAATTGTAAAAATATTCTTTCACCAATCGCAACAAATATACCACATTAATACAAGGCGTTAATAACAGTGGTATATCGGAACTCTGTATTTCATGCATGATTTTTCTGGAAACCTACGACTTCACTGAAAAAAAAAAAAGGTATTCATAAACTAATTACGATTGGATAAGTCATGTCCATAGCCTGCCTCAGGGTGGTGAGGAGGTTTTTCAGCGAGGGAGGCCTCTGGTGAGCAGCCTGCAACTGTAGGTGCGTCATAGCTATTCCTCCTCCTTTCCCAGAGGAGAGAGCAGAGGCAGGACACCCACTTCCACTTTACTGCTGCCCTCAGGCAGCTCTGGAATTTTTTTATTACATTCCCCATCAAAACAAAAACTTTCAGGCATGCCATTCAAATGTGTGTACGCTGATTTATTTTTGAAATATGTACAAGTTCTACTATACTGACATAACACATCAAGTGTACTCTGTCAGAATTTTGAAAAGATGTGATAACTTGCCAGTAATTTTAAGTATTTTTTACTTAGTCTAACATTCTTTGGCCTTTACTAAGAGAGAATTTTAGTAAGTGCAGTGTAATTAAATGTGCTGTGTTCTTTTTATGATCTTGATTTAGTAGTTCTGTGATTCAGTGATTCTGGTGGGTTCCTCCAAGCCTGGTTTATATTTTATTTTTTTAATTCTTATCTTTTGAGGCCAGTTTATTTTGATACACAGTTTAAATGGCCTTCTAGCAGAAAACGAAACCTTGCGAAGGTACACAGACCCACTGGAGCAGGGCATGCTTGGCCGGGCCTACTAAAGCATGACTTGTAGTTTTCACTCTGAGCCACTAATTCTATGAAGGTTTTTGTTGACATTTGGCCAGAAATTTCCATCTTTCCTGATATTAAAACAGCTGTTTCATTTTTATAGTTTTAAAAAATGGATTCACAATGTACTAACCTCTTCATCTGGAAGGTTAGAAACTGCTTACAAAGTTCTGTTTATGAGTGTTTTGGTGATAGACAGGAGACCTTTCTGAGCACATACACCACCTTCAACAACAAATTTCTGTGATCCAGGCAACATTTCCCAACATTTCTAGTCCAGGTGTTTTCTCCATGGCATGTTTCTTTTGAACAGCAGTGCCTTTCTCATGCAATGTCAAAATGTCACTTTTATTTTGAAGGAACAGTAAATATCCTTTTTCCTAACTCAAGTACCACCGCCACAGCCCTCCAACTTTGTCTCCTGCTCCTACCACAGTCTATTCTCAGCCCCACAGCCAGGGCCATCCTGCCGTCACCCCCAGGCCCACCTCACTCAGGCAAGGCCAGGGTCCTTACACACCACTCCCCAGGGGTCCAAGGGCTTGCTCCCACCCCTGCCCAGAGAGGCACCCCCAGACCTCCCTGCATGAAGGTTTGCATGCATGCACACACACACGTGGCCACACACGAATGCACATATGCTGCTCACATGTGGCCACACAGGTGCACCAGCACCTCCTTGAGGCAACACACTCTATTTTCTCCATAGCCCTTATCACCTTTTTATTATATAATTCACTGATGCGTTTTATTCACGTTCGGACCCCCCTGTTTGAGGACAAGAATTTTGTCTATGTTGTTCATGGACAGCTCCAAGGGTGTTCGCCGAAACATTTGACATGGGTCCCACAGGGCACTAGTCGGATGTCGGCCAGGATGCCAGCCACACTGGCGTCTTCAGCTTGGATACCAACCCTGTATGTATCTCAGCACCTGCCACAAAGTAATATTTGTTCAGTAAATATTTATGGAACGAATGAATGTAGTCAGCCCCTTTGTCATCACAGAAAGGGGCACCAAATTTAGGACAATTTGTCTTTCTGTAAAAAAGAAAAATGAGTCACTTGTCTTTATGATAAACAGCTTTTGTAAGAAATTTCCCATGAGATAAGGGCAAGCCTTTATGCGGAAGATTTTCAAGGGCATGCCCTGCTTCCATACAATGTACCATAAAGATGACTCTGTTTTTAAGATAATAAAATCCAAAAAGTCAGTATGGAGGCTCAGGTAAACCACAGTGCATCACACCTGTCATCGGTCTCTCCCTGCCCTCTCTCTCTCTCTCACCGGATGTTTTATATACTGAACTTGACCCGGGACCATCTGATAGGTAATCCAGCAAGAAGAGTGCCAGTGTCAGGCCATGTATTCAGTCCCAGTAAAGGTAATTTCCTTCCTGACTTTAGATAAAAAAGTAAGATAAAAAGTAACTATCAATAGAAGTCCTGGTATTTATCCTTTCACATCCCACTTAGGAGACTACTGCCCAGATAAGTCAGCTGGCACTCCACCACTGAGCCACATCAGCTTCCCTGAGTTGGTTTTATCGTTGATTTTGCTTGTTGTTGGTTTTTGTTTTCTTTTTTTTTTTTTTTTAACTTTATTTTATATATTTAATAACTGAAAACATAAGCAATAAAAAACTAAAAAGTAAACACAGATGAATAAATATATACATTTCTCAATTAAATGTAATGGATATATGTAAATTTTTTTGTTTTCTTTTTTGTTTGTTGTTTTGTTTTTTTGTGTGTGTGAATCAAACAATATATTACACAATATATTTGGTTCATAGTAATGCATTCATACAGTATTTGTCCTTTTGTGTCTGGCTTGCTTCACTCAACATAATGTCCTCCAGATTCATCCATGTTGCCATATGCTTTATGACTTCATTTCTTCTTACAGCTGCATAATATTCCATCGCGTGAATAGACCACAGTTTGTTTATCCATTCATCTGTTGATGGACACCTGGGTTGTTTCCAACTTTTGGCAATGATGAATAATGTGGTTATGAACATCGGTGTGCATATGTCTGTTCGTGTACTGCTCTCAGTTCTTCTGGGTATATACCCAGTAGTGGTATTGCAGGGTCACGTGGCAAGTCTATATTCAACTTCTTTAGGAACTGCCAAACAGTCCTCCATAGTGGTTGTACCATCCTGCATTCCCACCAACAGTGAAGAAGTGTTCCTATCTCTCCACATCCTCTCCAACACTTGTAGTTCTCTGTCTTTTTAATAGTGGCCATTCTGATAGTTGTGAAATGATATCTCATTGTAGTTTTGATTTGCATTTCCCTAATCATGAGTGATGTTGAGCATTTCTTCATGTGTTTTTTCGCCATTTGTATTTCTTCTTCGGAGAAATGTCTATACAAGTCTTTGGCCCATTTTTAATTGGGTCGTTTGTCTTTTTATTGTTGAGCTGTAACATCTCTTTATATATCCTGGATATGAAACCCTTATCAGATATGTGATTTCCAAATATTTTTTCCCATTGAGTCGGCTGCCTTTTCACCCTTCTGACAAAGTCTTGTGAGGTGCAAAAGTGTTTAATTTTGAGGAGGTCCCATTTATCTACTTCTTTTGTTGCACGTGCTTTGGGTGTAAGGTCCAAGAAACCACCACCTACTACAAGGTCTTGAAGATGTTTCCCTACATTTTCTTCCAGTAGTTTTATGGTCCTGGCTTTTATATTTAGATCTTTGATCCATTTTGAGTTGATTCTTGTATAGGGGGTGAGATAGGGGTCCTCTTTCATTCTTTTGGTTATAGATATCCAGTTCTCCCAACACCATTTGTTGAAGAGACTGTTTTTTCCCATCAGCATGGGCTTGGTAGGTTTGTCAAAAACCAGTTGACTGTATAGCTGAGGGTTTATTTCTGGATTCTCAATTCTATTCCACTGATCGATATGTCTATCTTTATGCCAGTACCATGCTGTTTTGACCACTGTAGCTTTGTAATATGTTTCAAGGTCAGGCAGTGAAATTCCTCCCACATTGCTCTTCTTTTTTAGAATACTTTTGGCTATTCGGGTGCACTTACCCTTCCAGATGAATTTGGTAATTGCCTTCTCTAATTCTGTAAAGTAAGCTGTTGGGATTTTGATTGGTATTGCATTGAATCTATAAATCAGTTTGGGCAAGATTGACATCTTCACAATATTTATTCTTCCAATCCAAGAACACGGAATGTCTTTCCATTTGTTTAGGTCTTTTTTAATTTCTTTTAGCATTGTTTTGTAGTTTTCTGCATATAGGTCCTGTACTTCCTTGGTTAAATTAACTCCTAGGTATTTGAGTCTTTTTGTTGCTATTGAAAATGGAATTTTCTTCCTGATTTCCTCCTCAGATTGTTCAGTACTAGTGTACAAAAACATTACTGATTTTTGCGTGTTGATCTTATATCCTGCCACTTTGCTGAACTCATTTATTAGTTCAAGTAGCTTTGTTGTGGATACTTCAGGATTTTCTAAATACAGGATCATGTCATCCGCAAACAGTGAGAGTTTTACTTCCTCTTTTCCTATTTGGACACCTTTAATTTTTTTGTCTTGTCTAATTGCCCTAGCTAGAACTTCTAGTACAATGTTGAATAACAATGGTGACAGTGGGCATCCTTGTCTTGTTCCTGATCTTAGGGGGAAAGCTTTCAACCTTTCCCCATTGAGTATGATGTTGGCTGTGGGTTTTTCATATATGCCTTTTATCATATTGAGGAATTTCCCTTTTATTCCTATCTTTTGAAGTATTTTTATCAAAAAAGGATGTTGGATTTTGGCGAATGCCTTTTCTGCATCTATTGAGATGATCATGTGGTTTTTTTCCTTCAACTTGTTAATGTGGTGTATTACATTGATTGATTTTCTTATGTTGAACCAGCCTTGCATACCAGGAATAAATCCCACTTGGTCGTGATATATAAGTCTTTTGATATGCTGTTGGATTCAATTTGCAAGTATTTTGTTGAGAATTTTTGCATCTATGTTCATGAGAGAGATTGGTCTGTAATTTTCTTTTCTTGTGGAATCTTTATCTGGCTTTGGTATTAGGGTGATGTTGGCTTCATAAAATGTGTTGGGTAATTTTCCCTCCTCTTCAATTTTTTGGAAGAGTTTAAACAGGATTGGTGTTAATTCTTTTAGAAATGATTGGTAGAACTCACCTGTGAAGCCATCTGGTCCTTGACTTTTCTTTGCTGGGAGATTTTTGATGACGGATTCAATCTCCTTAATTGTGATTGGTTTGTTAAGTTCTTGTATTTCTTGTTGTGTCAGTGTAGGTTGGTTATGAGTTTCTAGAAATTTGTCCATTTCATCCAGGTTGTCTAGTTTGTTGGCATATAGTTTCTCATAATATCCTCTTATGATTCTTTTTATTTCTGTGAGGTCATTTGTAATTTCCCCCCTTTCATTTCTGATTGTATTTATTTGCATCTTCTCTCTTTTTTTCTTTGTTAGTCTAGCGAGGGGTTTGTCAATTTTATTGATCTTCTCAAAGAACCAGCTTTTGGTTTTGTTGATTTTCTCTATTGCTTTTTTGTTCTCATTTTCATTTATTTCCGCTCTAATCTTTATTATTTCTTTCCTTCTTTTTGCTTTGGGATTGGTTTGCTGTTCTTTCTCTAGTTTCTCAAGTTGTTCAGTTAAATCTTTTGAGTTTAGCTCTTTCTTGTTTCTTAATATAGGCATTTAGGGCTATAAATTTCCCTCTCAAGACTGCCTTTGCTGTATCCCATAAGTTTTGATATGTTGTGTTCTTATTTTCATTTGTCTCAATATATTTACTGATTTCACTTGCAATTTCTTCTTTGACCCACTGATTATTTAGGAGTGTGTTGTTCAGTCTCAACACATTTGCAAATTTCCTTTTTTCCTGTCTGTTATTGATTTCTAGTTTCATTCCATTATGATCTGAGAAGATGCTTTGTATAATTTCAATCTTTTTATATTTATTGAGAGCTGTATTGTGACCTAACATGTGGTCTATCCTGGAGAAAGATCCATGGGCACTTGAGAAGAATGTATAACCCGCTGAGTTTGGATGCAGTGTTCTGTATATGTCTGTTAGGTCTAACTCGTTTATCATATTGTTCAAGTTCTCTGTTTCCTTGTTGATCTTCTGTCTAGTTGTTCTATCTAATGATGTGAGAGGGGTGTTGAAGTCCCCGACGATTATTGTAGAAATGTCTATTTCTCCCTTCAGTTTTGCCAGAGTTTGTCTCCTATATTTTGGGGCACCTTGGTTAGGTGCGTAGATATTTATGACTGTTATATCTTCCTGGAGGATCGTCCCTTTTATTAATATATAATGGCCTTCCGCATCTCTTATCACTTTTTTGCATTTGAAGTCTGTTTTGTCTGATATTAGTATAGCTACCCCTGCTCTTTTCTGTTTACTATTCGCATGGAGTATCTTTTTCCAACCTTTTACTTTCAGCTGACTTGTATCCTTGTGTCTGAGATGAGTTTCTTGTAAGCAGCATATGGATGGCTCATGTTTTTTTATCCATTCTGTCAGCCTGTATCTTTTGATTGGGGAATTTTATCCATTCACATTCAATGATATTACTGAAAATGCACTATTTATTTCCTCCATTTTATTCTTTAGTTTTCATATGTCATCTTATTTTTGTCTTTCTTTTTACTCTTTTGGTTATCCTTTCTGCTTTTCTTTCTTCTATACTCTCCTCCAAGCCTCGCTCTCTTGTCTTTTTCTTTCAAGTTCTAAGGCTTCCTTTAATATTTCCTGCAAAGGTGGAGTCTTTTTTGCAAACTCTCTTAGTTTCTGTTTGTTTGTGAATACTTTATATTCACCTTCATATTTGAAGGACAGTTTTGCTGGGTAAAGAATTCTCGGCTGGCAGTTTTTCTCTTTCAGTTTCCTAATTGTATCATACCACTGTCTTCTCGCCTCCATGGTTTTTGAAGAGAAATCTGCACAAAGTCTTACTGGACGTCCTTTGTACGTGATCGTTTGCTTCTCTCTTGCTGCTCTGAGCATTTTCTCTTTATCTTTTACATTTGACATTCTGAATAATATGTGTCTTGGCGTAGGTCTATTTGGATTTATTCTTATTGGGGTACGGTGTGCTTCTTGGACATGAAAGTTCATTTCTTTCGTGAGAGTTGGGAAATTTTCAGCTATTATTTCCTCAAATACTCTCTCTGCCCCTTTTCCTTTCTCTTCTCCTTCTGAAACTCCAATGACACGTATGTTCTTGGGTTTTGTGTTGTCATTCAACTCTCTGAGCCCCTGCTCAATTTTTTCCATTCTTTTCTCTCTCTGTTCTTTTCTCTCTTCAATTTTAGCTGCTCTGTCTTCAGTATCACTTATTCTTTCTTCTTTCATTTAGAGTCTGCTGTTGTATGCTTCAAATGTATTTTTTACTTCACCTATTGTGTCTTTCATTCCCATGAACTCCGTTACTTTTCTGTTCATTTCTTCTTTACATTCGCGCAATGACTTCTTGATGTCATTGATCTCTTTAACTATATTTTCTTTCATCTCATTAATTTGATTTTGGAAATGTGTGCTCATCTCACTGATTAGTTCTCTCAAATTCTGCATCTCTTCTGGGACTTTGCTGTATTCCTTTTCTTGGGCCATGTCTTCTATTTTCTTAGTATGGCCCGTAATTTTTTATTGGTGCTTAGGCATCTGGTTAGTTTGTATTTTACTTAGATGCTCTATCGCTTTCTCTTTTATGGGGTGTTAGTGGCAGGAGGCTGTGAGTTACCACCGCTCTTTGATTTTTGGCTCAACCTTGATTGTTAGGATTGTTCTGCTGGTTGCTCAAAACTGGGCACTGGACCCATTAATTGGTTGTAGAGTCGTTTCCTAGGGCCTTGGGTAGGGAGGCTATAGAGGCCAGGAAAAGACTCTCTTACTTATTAATTTTCTTATGTGTACTTCCTTGGTCTGCCAGGAGATGGCGCTTGTTGGCTGCTCTCAATTCAATGCCTGGTCAGAGCGTATTTGTTGTGACACAGACCAGATCAATGTGATAGAGCTTCCTGTCTGGGGGCTAGAAGCCCTGTGATTCAAACTTTCTGAGACAGTTCTCCAGACTTCTCTCGTAGCGCCCCCCTTTTCCCAGCTAGGAAATATTTCCACTCCCTTCTGAATCCTCAACAATCAGTCCCTGTTAGTAGAGGATGAGATTGGGAGGTTTGTATATCTTTAGCCCCTTGCAGGCTCCAGGGCAAACAATGGCGCAGCCCCACCCAGCCTGGAAGGGCTCTCGGGACAGGGCAGACCAAACCTGGGAGTCCAAAGCAGGGTCAGCCCCAGGCTCTCTCTCCCCTCTCCCATGGTGTCCTCAACAATTAGTCCAGGCTAGAAGAGAGGGAGGTTGCGAGGATCGGATTTCTCCAGTCCTTTCCGGGCTCCCAGGGCAAACCGCCATGTGGAAGTGTCCTTTCCAGGCTCCCAGGGCAAACCGCCGTGTGGAA
>JAKSZT010004976.1:6074586-6148328 GCA_026826555.1 Tolypeutes matacus
TGTGGAAGTGTCCTTTCCAGGCTCCCAGGGCAAACCGCCGTGTGGAAGGGTCCGTGGGGCTCTGCAGCCCAAATTTCAGGTCCGAACCTGAGTCAGCCTAAGGCTGTGTCCCTCTCTCTCTCCCCTTTCCGGGAGTGGCAGATCCCTGAAGCCCCCTTTGTCTGTGGTCGATGGCCCAGGGGCCGGAGAATTCTGAAGAGTGTGGGGGAGGGTGCCGGCAGCAGCAGAAGCTGCTACTTGCAACTCAGTTCTGTAGTCGCGATTGCCCTCTTCTGTCCCTCTCTCTTCTGGGTGGTGTGCAGCCTTCACCTGCTGACCTAAACCCTAGAAGATCTTTTTCGGGGCTGTTTCAGCTTGTCCTCTTGCTATTTTTCTGGAGAAGAGATTCCCGTGTCTTACTAGTCCGCCATCTTCCCGGAAGTCCTGTTTTTGTTTTCTTTAGGACGCACCAGGAACCAAACCTGGGACCTCCCATGTGGGAGGCACGTGCTCCCCTGCAGAGGTTTTTAAAGAAGAGATAGTAAAGGGAGGGGACAGGAGAGGACAGAGGCTCCCTTCCCTGCCTGTCTCCTCACTTGGTTCTCTGGCTGATGGGATCAGATGAGTGGGTCTCACCAGGTGCCAGTTGTGCCAGTATGGGGAGTTTCTTGGGCGTTTTCCAAAAGCCGCCTTTCTCACGTGCCTGGCACCTATGCTGTTTTTCTGTGTCTGGAAGGGCTGAGGGCTGGCCAGGCCTCTCTCTTGCTGCAGGCAGCCTCTCCACTTGGCTGGCTGGGGTCTTCTCACAGCAGTCGCACTTCTTCTGTGGCAGCTCAGACTCCACGAGCATGCATCTCAGGAGACCAGGTGGAAGGTGCCAGGTTTCTCTCAGTCTAACCATGGAAGTCCAGAACTGTTGGCCAAGGCAGGATACCAGACCAGCCTCAGTTCTAGGGAGGAGCAGTGACCTCTGAGGGGGGCAGCAGCCTGCCTGGGAAGGGAGGGGAGGAAACCAGTGGATGTCTTTCTGTCTGCAGATGGCACAGCACTGACAGCTGTCAGGCTGTTATGCATCGCCCCTCTCCACTAGACAGTGAGCTCCCTGCAGGCAAAAACCATGTCTTATTTGTCTTTCAATCCCAGCATCCAGCATAACAAGTCAGTTACTGTTAGTTGATTGAAATCTGAAATGCAAGCATTTTAAGGGATTTCTAATTAAGGGAAAGAAGCATTATAAGGAGACTCTAGTTTAATTAAACCACAAGCTGTCTTTATAATATGCAAAGGAAGAAATGACTTAAAATGCATAACCAAAAGGAGGTGACTGATTTTAAATTCTGACTTCTTATTCCAAAGAATTTAATCTTAAAAAACAAAATTGCGTTCACTCTGCTTCAATATCCACAGCAACACAGATTTAAAGGGTGTATTTTGTTTTAGCTTGATTTCTTTGGTTCCTTATCATCACTTGCATCTGCTTTCATTAAAGATTCTAAGAATCACAAATTGTGATGTACCTCATAAGCTTAATTTTACTTTTTAGCTGAGCTTGTTTCTGTGCCTGGGGAAGTTTGTTTCCATGAAAATCTTTTGAAAGCCGTATAGATCGTATCCTGGAGGAGAATGTCAGTTGTCATTCTCCTCATGAATGTCAGCTTTAAGTACAGGGAAGGGGTAGCTTTTAGTGAGGAAAGCGTTTTATCGTTCATAAGAAGAGCCATCCTTGGGGCCTGGTGAGCCTCTCCCACTTCTAGAAGGCCTTTCTGGAAGGTGAGCCTCCGTGGCTGGCAGTACTTGGGCCTGGCCTCCAGCACTTCCCCAAGACAGTGGTCAGATCTGCCTGGCAGGGATGCCCATCCTGGGCTGCTGTTGCCATGTTTTTCTTAAAAGCCTGGACTTTCACCTGGCATCCATGGCTTCTCTGGGAGGTATTGTGCCCAGCTCATACAGGAGAACACGGAGGGAAGACCGTAGCCTCTGGCCGGGCCCACCCATCTCTGTCGTGTCCCGATGCGCTTCACAGCCCCTCTAATCGGTGGTGTGAAGGAGCGCTGACCCTCATGGGGCAGCGCAGCCTCCCTGCCGGGGCAGATCGATCCCTGAGTTGTCTGTCTTGGCCTCTTTCCTTCCACTGGTGCAGCGAGACCCTTCTGCGGGGAGCAATCGATAGTTCTAATCTGCCTCAGTGACAGCCAGCCGTGCAAGGCTGTGCGCTTAGGTGACATTCCCGGGGCCGTGGAGGCGGTAGCTTTGGGGGTCCTTTCATAGCATCCATCCTGGGGGCACAGTCCCTTTGTAACGTCTACTTACACTCCTTTCCACGGATCACTGTTCCTCTGAAACTTGACTGGGGGAAGTGGACTGCCTGTGTGTGTGTGAATTTCAGGTACATAATTCCCTCCTGCTGCAACTCTCCCAGTTTGTTTCTGCCTGTTCCTACTATTCCTGACCATGGCAGAATCCTGGGTGGTTTCGCCTAGTCTTGACCCCTGTGCTGTCCTTATTTCTACTCCAGGTATTTTTTGAATACCACAGCTTTTTTTTTTTTTTTTTTTTTAATATTTGAAATCCCAGTGACTGAAGGGCATGCTTATTATTCTAGCAACTAATTCCCCACAAAACCTCGTTAGCAGAGGGTGAGAGTGATGCCACTCTCACTTTAAAAGGCTGTGACCTAGTGAGACTTGGGAATATAGTCCAGCTGTTCCAGAACCACTGAGGTGCCTCTGCCTGCCCCTGTGGCATTCCTCTCTAAGGAGGGTGGGCAGTTCAGGAAAAAACCCTTCCAGTTCTTTATCCTAGCCTTCCTCTTCCCGTTTCTGTATCTAGTTATCCTGATTGTGTCTGTGGAAATCAGGTTGCAAGAAAATATTAAGGGTTAGGTCCAAAAAAGACAAGTATTTTAGAGACAACAAATTCAAAACCGGGTCAGAATTGACTTTGTGCCTGTCCTACAAGGAAATGCCTGCTTCGTGGGAAAGCCCAGCCACTGCCTGTCTGAGATATCTAAGACTTCCTCCGTGGCTAGGTTTTCCAAATCAAAACATTGGATTCGTCAATTAATTTACGTGCTGTATTTTACACGAAGTTACTTAGGATGTTTATTGTCATACTTTAAATACAAGTTTAAGTTTAAATGTAATGTTAAGGCTACTTTCACTGATTGGCACTCCACAGGTAACTGCATCCTTTCCACATTTCAGAAGGTGCACATGTCACGTTTAGAGACCCCCTTAGTTGAGCTTAGGCCACAGGGAAGATTCAAGGAGACAAGGCCTTCCCTGAGCACTAGGCAGTTCTCTCATCCTGTGTACACACATCCACCCTAGGAAATATAAGCAGGAAGTTAGTTTGCTGCTGGAGATGACTTCAATAAAGTGACATTTACTTAGACCTTTAAAAAAAAAGTCTAGGCAAAAAAGTGATCCACAGATTCAGATAATCTCATTCATAGTCCCAGACCCTAACTCTGAAAATGACAAGTCCAAAAGCTTTTTTTTTTCATTAGTTTATTCATTCATACAGCAAAATACCCATTAGCTTTTTGCCATATGCCAGAAGCTGTGCTATTTGCAGAGGGGCACAAATGGAAAGCAAGGGCCCCATCCTCAAGGGACTCTTCGCTGAATGCAGAAAACATTAAGAAAAAGAGGAGTCCACAGTTTCATAATGGCCAAAACAGTGTGAAGGCGCTCAGCCCAGAGCCTCCAGGAAGGCGTCCAGCTCAGGAGATGAAGGCATTCAGCTCAGCAGCCTTTGCCCTGTCACCTGGAAGAGCCATTCAGAAAAATTAGGTGCCTTCCAGCAGAAGAGGGCTTCTGGTAAACCTGGAACCCTCAAGGAACTTAGTGGTCCAGGGGAAGCAGATGCTGCATCACAGGCTCCTCCCCGCCATGCTATCACTGTAGTCACTGCATCTGCCAGCCACCCTTCCCTGCTCCCACGTAGCAGGCCCTCTCTCTCAAGGAGATGGGCTGCTGCCTCACCTGTGTGAGAAAAACAAAACCTGAAGGTTAAGCAACTTGCCAAATCCCAAGGCAGAGTGATGGAGCACCCTCTCAGCTACCTGGAGAAACATCCGTTTCTACAGGGCCTCGGCCGCCAGGCCTGTGCTGGGCACATTCAGCCATTTGATCCTCGTAGCCGTCTGATGACAAAGGTTACTGTCCTGTCTTAATATATTATACAAACACAATACAAGGTCTTATACAATACAGTCCCTTACGTTACATATTTTTTTATTTTTGAAAAATGCATTCGAGGGACCGGAGGCCCAGGCAGGTGAAATCACTTGCCGGGGCCACAAGTGATGCCGGTGAGGAGCCACCAGCAGCTGTCCCCCACTGCCCAGGGCCCCCTCAGTGCCACCGGATGGTCCCTAAAGATGGGAATTTTCGTCTGCATTTCAGTGGAAGCTTTTCAAGTTGAAATAGCGCCATTAGCATTTTAAGTCTGCAGGCTGGATGTGTCAGTTGTGACTTCCACCTGCATTGGCTAAAGCACAGATACCAGGATCACGCTTTCACGAGACTGAAGGCACGAACGAGCGGATTCTCCTCTTGAGGCCCTGGTGGGAACACAGGGACGTGGCTGCCTCTGTTCGGGCCCCTCCGAAGGTGGGCTTTGTCGCCAGGCTCATTAGCATCCGCGCTCCTCACCGGCGCTGCTGCTCGCTAGCTTACCAGCTGCTCCTGCTGTTCTGCACAATGTCGGGTATGTTCAGCCCACTGGGTGCCTGTCCTCGCCGCCGGGAGGAGACAGCCCTTCCACTGGGGATACCCACGTGGCTGCCTGTCAGCAGTGGCACCGAATAAAGTAATAGGCCTCCGCATGGCATATGGCGTCTGGGTCCGCTCAAGATGCAAAACTCTTCCGCTGCTAATGCACGATGACTCATAGCATTGCTAATTTTTTCAAACAAAAGCTGACTTCCACACCCACACTTTTAACCCTTCCGGCTAAAAAGACTTCATTTGCAAGGCTCTAGAAAGGTGGCTTCTGGACCACTCTATAAAATGTTATACTTATTGAAAGCATCTGAAATGTCATGCTTTGCTTTGTATTTGGGGTTATTTTGAATTTCTGGACCTTTTATTTTCACCCAAGAGAAGAGAAATTTTTAAGCTCTAACTTGATTGATTTCTTTTCTCACAATGAAGAGGTATTTATTCATCTAAAAGTTTGGCAGATTTTTTTTAACGCTATTAGAAAATCTGTTGGAAGGCACTATATTAGCAGAAGTTAACTTTTTCTTTTTCAAAAGTTTCATAGATTCTAATGCCTGATGCTATAACAGCTTGATTTTAGAGCATTTCACCCTCCTCACATTAGAATATTTTAAAGTTAAAAGAAAATGTTGACTGTCTTATGGAATGTGCTCTTGTATAGTGTCTCCTAGTACACTAAATACATAGCTCTTTTAAATAATCAAATTCTAACAGGATAAATTAAAATTATAAATTTACATTAGAATGAACAGTTTTCAAACTATCGGATGACTACATGGGCTTTTCCAACAAAAAGTTCCTACCAAATTATTTAGGATTATTCTGCTAATAGATATCATAACTTAATCTGATATTTATGGTCTAAAACTGGGCAGTTATTTGCATTTATACAATCAGTCCTCCCTTTGAATTAGTGATCAAAATATTGTTCCTTTTATAAATAATCCTTTATTGAACATTTTATTTAAGCATTTCAGAGTCAAGGATTGTAAACATAAAATGATTAGGCAGGTTTCTAATTATGGACCTAATCACCAAGTGTTTTGTAGTCAGTCTTCTACATGAGAGCTTTTGCAATCAGAATTTGCTGAATGAATGAATTTATAAGGAACTTCAGCGTAGGAGGGAAATACAGATTTTTAAAAAATAGGTTCCTTTTTTGCAACCCCCGAAGTTTTGTTTTGTTTTGTTTTGTTTTGTCTTGGAGTGGGGATGGAGCCTCATTTTCTCAATATTATTTCATTATGTTTCCATTTTCAAGTCCAAGAATGGAGCCTCATTTTCTCAATATTGATATTTCATTGTGTTTCCATTTTCAAGTCCAAACTATTTGTTTTCTTATCTACAGATACGAGTTCAATTGTTTATCTTCTTATAAAGGACATTCTTTTCTCAGAAAATGAAACAAAAATACACAGAATTCCTAATTGTGCATCATTTCTAGATCCCAGTGTTTGGTGCTACTTTTTCAGCATGTTCTCTAATGTTCTTGCCTTTTGCCATTAGGATTAGGTCAATTGTATATTCCATGAGCCTAAAAATTCCACGGGTACTTAAAACGTATGTGCATATGCAGGGATTTCCAGTTTTGCTTTCCCTGCATCGAGCTGGAGAGTTATATTTGATGTGACATGGTGGCATCCAATGTTAATCTATTAAAATTTTCCTTCTGCCCAGTTTCCACTCATTTTCATGAAGTGAGGGCAAAATGCAATGGAATAGTCAAATAACTGCCTAAGGACAGAAATAGAGACACCGCTGAGACTGAACTCTTGCCCCTTAGTCAGCATGTGCATGTAATGGAGAAAATGCTCTCTCAGCAGCTGTCGGAAGCCAAACTCAACAGCAGTTTGGGATGTTGGCGGATAACATGCAGAAGCACTGGCTGATCAAAAGCACACAGGGGATGAGGCCGTTGGTCCATTAGTTCTCTGGGCGACAGCATCGCAGAATGGGGCAGTGTCATTCCAGCTCCCCAGATGGAGGGAGCGAGATCAAAGAAGCAAGGGTCTTGGCCCAGGCACCCCAGGCAGGAAGGGCAGAATGGGAGCCCAGGCTCACCCAGCTCTGCAGCCCCTAAGAACAGGAGGCCATCGGAATTATATAGCTTTGAGCAATTCCACTGAATTTTAGCCTAGCCTATCCTATCACTATCGTTACCAAAAGAATCTTTGCCTTTAAACCTTGGTTTTATGGACTAAAGATGAAAATGATTATAAATTAGAATGGAAAATATCCCCATTTTCATATCATAGGTACATCCTTTATTCCTAAATGCACCTAGCTTCTAAATTAAAGAGCAGTGACAACATGAAGCTTAAATATTTCTAATGACATATCTCACTGACAACAGAGGCTAGCCCAAATAAGCAGGTAGTGGTGTCATTCACTTTGCAAAGTTGAGAACCCAGTTCCATCAGAATAACTGGTCCAGTTTTTGGCCAGCAAGAAATTTCTGTGTATATATCGAATCTATTTCTACTCTGCCTCTTTCTAAAATAGATTTGAAAGAGCTAACAGTACAGGCCATGAGTAGGGAGAAAGAGAAAATCAAAGCCAAAGGAGTAAGGATCAAAATAAGTGTACTTTAGGGCATAAGGGGGCGTCACAGTGGTGGCCATGGGAAAGAAGCAGGAGGAGGCCCATCAACTACTGCTGACATCTGAAGGCAGTTATAATGTATAGCTTCATTGTGTTCTCCCCATATTCTTGTCCCAAAGTTTTCAATTACTGTTAATGAGATTATAGATTATATCTAAATTGGAAAACATAATAGATCATCCCCAAGAAATAATATTCACTTTAAAATGTTATTTCCCAGACAATAGCAAATTTTAAATAAATTGTTTCTATTCTACCCCCATTTTTTAGTTTATATGCATGTTTGTGTGCAGTAGAAGCTAATTAGAACCATTTATTTTTAAGTTAAGGTTTTGTTATAAGTGAAAAAGTAAAGAATTAATTCGTGATACAGGAAAAAGTATCATTAAAAAATCATCTTCATGCTCACATTTTCTGGATAGCTGCTTTTGCTAATCCTTTTCATTTAAAAAGCCCAAGTACCTGACGTTTTGCATCTCTGTTTGTCTATGAAGATAAAAGGAAACTTGAGTGTCTCGTACTCAATAATGCACTTACTATGTGACAAAAAGGTTTCTGTTCCATTCATTTCCATGGCCAGGCATTTTCATATTATTGTCCCACTAACTGTCATTTCGTACTTAACCCTTTGTAGATTCATACCGCTTTCCTCAAGCCCAGGCATGGATTGAATGGCTTATTAGATACTTACACTCACGCTGGTCTTCTTGTTTCTTGTTACCGTGTTTCAGGACTTGTTGCCCTGATCATCCAGCTCCTGCAGATTTGTTTACTTGTGATCACTATGTAATCATTCGTTTTATGGAGCCTCATTAAGGACTGCAAACCTCTGTCCCAACTTAGCTGCATTCAAGCGTAGGTAGCATCCATCTGCTCCACCCTCACTGTTTAATTAATGAAGTTGGTAATGGGTTCTTTGCCTGTGAAAAGCACTCTGTCTTGTGGGGTTGTTGAATGGGACTTGCATTCCAGGTTTTCCATGTTGAGATTCTAGAAAGCCCGCCATGGTAGGGGCTAATTATGAACTCACCAGACGTCTATTAAATCTTAACATGAAGGCAAATTTACTTTTTCTTTCATTATATGTTCATAAACCCAAAGTCAGTTTTTGAGTAACTACATTATTTGTCCATTTTTGTCATCTCTTCCTGTTACCTTAGATAAAGATTCACGTTTAAAAAGCTTTATTTCCTTGCAGGGCAGTAAAAATATGCATGTTATTTTGATAATTTCTCTTCTGAAATTAAAGTTATAGAAATGTTTGAAAATCAAAAGTATTATTACTGTTTTCCAGTAGCCCTCTTTTGTACCCTACATTTATTAAAAGTAACGGAGTAAGTAAAGATATTTTTAAAATTTCAAAATCAGCTTAATATTTAATGGATTGCAAAATTCTGTCCAGATGTGTGGTGGTTTGTTAGCATCCATTCAAAGACCTGGTAAATTTCATATTAACTACAAATGAAATAAAACTAGCCATGTTCATTTATTTAAAGCAACTGTACCAAACTAAGGCAGGGTGTTTAATTCTGATTTTAAAAAACTGTATCTATGGTTCATATGCCTCTTTTTTTTTTTTTTAAGATTTATTTTATTTATTCCCCATCCCCTTGCCACTTACACTCGCTATCTGCTTTCTTTGTCCTTCGCTGTGTGTTCTTCTGTGTCTGCTTGTCTTCTCTTCTTGTCTTCAATTTAGGAGGCACTGGGAACTGATCCTGAGACCTTCTAATGTGGGAGAGAGGCACTCAATTGCTTGAGCCACCTCAGTTCCCTGGTTTGTTGTATCTCTCATTGTCTTTTTCCTCTGTGTCTCTTTTTTTTAAAGATTTTATTTATTTATTCATTTATCCCCCCCTTGCTGCTTATGCTCACTGGGTCAGCTAACCACGCCGTGCTGGCGGGCTTGCCTTCACCAGGAGGCCCTGGGAACCGAACCCGGGGCCTCCCATATGGTAAATGGGAGCCCTACTGATTGAGCCACAGCCGCTTCCCCCGTGTCTCTTTTTTGTTGCATCATCTTGTTGCGTCAGCTCGCCGCTAGGGCACACTTGCCTTCACCAGGAGGCCCCAGGAATCAAACCTGGGACCTCTCATATGGTAGACAGGAGCCAAATCACTTGAGCCACATCTGCCTCCCATATGTATCTTCTTAAAGATTATTTAATATTGAGAATAAACTCTACTCAGAGCACTGTCAAGTACTCTGAAGTCTGAGAATTTTTTTCTATACTAAAATATGATAGACTTCCCCCTTCATACTATATTTTGCTTTCTTCATCACAATAACATTAACTTATTCCTACAATGGTAAAAATAAACATATATGCCTGAATATTCTTTTTTTTTTTTTTAAGTATTTTTATCTACCATCAGAATTGGGAGGAAAACTATATTTGCCTTCCTATTTAATATTATAAAGTTAATAAACTAGAAAATTATTGTTAAAGTTATTTCCAACTAAGTACCCCATGTACAGTGAGCATAAAAGCAAAAGGGTTAAGAGTTGGGAGAGTACTAGAGCACGAAGCAGGCAGAATGATGCTCCCAACATGCCTGCATGTGGACAAATGGGATGATTACCCACCCTCTGTGTGCTCCCTTCTCCAGCGTTTGGCGAACAGAACCTTGTCACAGACTCGCCACCTTCCTTGGAGATAAAATTGATTCAGGGCAGGGACCTCCATACCAGTTGGTATGACCTGATCAGTACACAACAGACTGTCCCACTCCATCCCTGCTAAAGGTGCTCAGACAAATAACTTCGTGATGATTAAAAACTTAGAGACAAATTGCAGGCTGAGCTTCCACACCGTGTTATATATTGGGTTCAACCACATGAAATTCCTTATATTTGACCCTTTTGACCTATTTAAAAAAGGACTTTTCATAGGGATCAGCATAATTTGGGCATTACAGAAGTGTGTAACACACATAAACACCAACTCCAGTAGGTATCCAGAGAAACTGTGTGCATGGGGGGCCGGGAGGAGAATTTAACTGCCCCAACAGAAAGTGCCTGCCCAAGCCCGGGAGTTGCACTCGCGAGGCTTCTCTGGAATCCCTTTCTGTCCAGGTCACTGCATCTTGAACCATTTTGGTCTCCTCTTGGGACCATCCTTTTCCTTTAGCGTTGTGTTTATGCAGCTGGTTTCTCAGGGCATTGTGCCCAATTAATGTGTTGTTGTTTTTTATTATGCGCAGTATCACCAATCGTGTTTTTGTGATGTGGGCTTTAAAATCAATTGAAAAATGAAATACATCTTTACCTGAGAAACCTTTGAACTGCCTGCCAGGTTAAAGCAGATTCTCAAGACTGCCTCCAACCCCTACAGCTAACCACCTTTTGTTGCTGGGCAGTGGAGTCCTCCTCCACTTATCACCCCATTAAAAAGGGATTCAAACCACCTTACTTTCACTGCCATGAAAAATTGTAAATGTAAAAAAACTATCTTTGCTTTCTATGCAGTTTTTATTAAAAATATGAAAACTTACAAGCAAGAATGCTATCCCTGCCAGTCAGGTGGGAGACCAGCTCCATGGTTTTAGATCATGACAAATGGGTCATAACATAAAACTAAGCAGCCGCATGGCAGTCTGAGAGTTCCAAAGAGGAATTTCATCTTAGGGCACATTCCTGAGTGGGAATTGGGGCACTGCCACCAAAGCAGATCGATGACTTGTCACTCCAGAAACATTTTGAAGCTGCAGAACCTGATTCAGTCCAACAAGTCACTTCCCCGTTTATATAAAAACACTGGGTCCAACGGTCTTTATCACCTGGGTGCAAATCTGGCTATTTAGTTTCCACAGTGGTCCTAGGAAGTCTAGGGACTGTTATCTGCACCTGCCTGCTGAGGCAGAACTGGCTCCAGACTCTTAAATTCAATGCTGTACAAATGCCCTCTTCCCAGGGAGTTTCTGTTGTGTGGTGTGTCAGTTAACAGAGACATACATTCTTTCAATCAGTCGACAAATATTTATTAAAACCTGGCATGTGGAAAATATGTTCTTGGTTAAATGTGACGTCATCCATAACTCACCCAATCGTATACTCCCCATTCTGGCTTTGCCATCAGTGGAAATTAGATTTCATTTCTTTCGTTATAGAACCAGCAAAATGGTGTAGAAGGTTTGGGGAGGCTGAGTGAGAGTGTGGACTCTGGCTTCACTCAGCAATGCTTCCACAGCAGACCCAGGGCGGTGGTGTCACACTCGTGCCATGCCACACCCGGGCCCTTCCCTCAGCCTCGGGCTGGCAAATGGCCTTGCCAGCCCTCTCCATACCCTTGGAGTTGCCTGGCCGGACTTCACAGGGCAGGCAGAGAGGCTGCTTCCTCACAGGTCAGTTCCTTGACGGAAGAGCTCATGGCTTTTCTGGTCCACAGCTCTGCACCCAGTTTCACCCCCCACCAAATAGCTGTCATATAGAGCAGCCACAGAAGTGAGGACCTACGTGTTAGGGGCCCTCTGTCCTCCCAGCCCTCACCACACTCTTCCGGATCTGGCTGTGAAAATCAGTGTTAACTGCATCCCCAAGGCAACAGTGTGCAGCCCCCGGGAGCCCTGTGGTTTTCTGTACCAACCCAGCTCTGCGTTCCCCACCCCATGACTTCTTATGACCAAGTACTGGGGAGTCAGCCAAGCCCAAGTGAGAGACAAGGCTGGGACATGCTCTTGGCCAATGGAGAACAAACCTACCCTAGCTGGGTGTCCAGCATGTGCCAACCCCGCAGGGATATTTTTGCTCGTTACAGAAACCTTGACATCACAGTTTGCCTCTAATGGCCACAGAAGGAAAGTGCGTTTCACATGGAAAAAATTCCTTTACAACAACAAAAATAACTGTAGTGGAAAATAATTGTCTAGGATTATTAATATCCTGTAAAACCAGGGTTTCTCAACGTTGGCCCTATTGACATTTGGGGCTGGGTATTTCTTTGTTATGGAACTGTGCATTGAAGGATGTTTAGCAGCATCCCTGGCTTCTACCCACTAGATGCCAGTAGCACCCCCAAGTCCTGACAATCAAAATGTTACCAGACCTTTCCAAATGTCCTGGGGAGGGGCAAAATTGCCCCCAGGTGAGAACCACTGTGTTAAATAAATTGAGCAAGGAAATTATTTTCCATCTGAGTTTGGAATGAAATTCTTGGTCATCGTAGACCCATAAAAGAAGTGAAAATTGTCCTGTCATCCCACCACCTTTCCATACCCATAACCCTCTCTTTACCAGAAACATCTGAATGTGGAGATCCACATTATTGAAAATATGTGAGGGATGATCTCTTTTTCAAAAATGAGGGTTAACTGGAAGGGAATGAAAGTAAAGACAAGGAAGGAAGATGGAGAAGAGAGCAGAGAAGGGGGATAACCTTCAACCAGAAACAGAGAGAAGGGTGGGGTTAATAGAGCTACAGACTAACAATCCAAGCAAAAATCTGAGGGTTAGATCTTGACTGAGCAACCCTGAATTCTTGAACCTCCAAAGTACCTTTGTAGCTCAGTCTTCAGCTCTCAGCATCACTCGGACCTTAGGATCACCTCATCCATTTCTCACCCAGTGCCTTAGCTCATGTGTGCCTTGGAAAGAACTACTTTGAAGCCAAATCCTGGAAATGGCCAAATATACTTGGATTCACCCACATTTCAAACCATCTCTAGTCCCTCAAATGAAGTACCTCTCTCTTTGATTATGAGAATAATCATAATTATTTTTAACTTGTTTAAACTTTTTGAAATAATCCCACACATAACTCTGTTAGTTCCTTGATATATTTAATTCAGTAAACATTTGTTGTCTTTTTCTTTATGTTCTCATGGGAGGAGATTATAAATGAAGTCAGCAGAAGTTGAACTTCATTTTAAAAACTGTAGTATGAAAATAATTTTTATCTTGTTTTTAAAATAGTTTCTGCTCGCTGTTGTGGCAGCTACTGATGCTTCTCCTTCACTTCTCCCCCTCCTCCTCTTCCTCCTTCTTCTCTTTCTCCTCCTCATCAAGTTGAAAACCTGGGTTGAAAACCTACCTCTCTCACTTAGAGGAAGACTTGGTCCTTTCCCCAAAAAAGTTGATAATCTGCCACCATATGTGCGTAATTTATAATTAGAATCATTTTTTCATTCCTCTAAAGGTTTCGTTTGTTTTAAGTAGAGCTCTCAATATAGAGAAATTGAGAGGGGGGAAGAATCTCGAATTTTTCTGCCTTATAGCTTTCCATTTTTAGCTGTACCTACCTTTTACATCCATAGAGCAATCGAAGGTGGTCACAGTTTTGATTTCTATAAAGAACATGTAGTCAAGTCATAACACAACATTTTACTGACCATAGCTCCTGTTAAAGGGGGGGGAAGAAGAGATATTTCCAGCTCTAAGAAAACGGACTCTGTGCATTCCATCATGTGAAGGTTTTTTTTTTTCCAACACAGAAATGTATTATTGTCCAGTGCAAAAAGAACGCATTGATTTTGGCTATGTCACGATCACAGCTTCTCAGAGTTCTTCTCGTTCCTTTTAAAGCAGTTGCTGGATTTCGCCAATTTTCCTTTTTAAAAGTATACTTCTTTACAAGTTAGTTGTAAGAATGACAAAGACATTGGACAAACCAGTTAAATCTCTCTCTGCTTGCAGGTAATGGAAAGTGTTTGGTGCCATCCAGAGGGAGGCACTTGGGGGAAGCTACTCTGTCTGGTTTTCATTGACCCGTCCCCCGCAAGCGGCCGTGGGGAAGACAGCCTTATTGGGTGGGTGGGTTGATTGGCCTTTTGGTTTGTGTTTGGTTTTAAAATGAGGCCTTGCAGAAGCAGCCCTTTCCATGTGATGTGGTCTCATCAAGACCACGAGTTGAGCCCAAGGCAATGTCGGATTCCCAGAGTCAACCTCTGACCAAAATATTTGTCCTGCTGTCTGCCCTTCTGCCATCCTCACTTCAGCCTTTTGGGTGTTAACTGGCTTCTCTGTCTACAGGAAGCTCCTTCAAAACGCAGGCCCTCATACTTACCTGGCAGGGGAGATACCATGATCACGAAGGTGGTTTTCCTAAGGCGAGGCTTATCCATTGCACTCCGGATGTGCTGACCCCTGCGATTTCCCCAAATGTGGGAAACTCGACTGCATAATTCATGGTAGTGGGGGACTGCATTCGCGCTCTCCCCTGAGGAAAAAAAAACACAAAACTCAGGGCCTCCTGGGCTAGTCAGACCTTAAATTAAAGCTGCTCAAACTGGGAAACCAGGTGAGGTGCCAGGGTGTGGGCGAGTCCTAGGAGAAGCATCATGTATCCTTGCAGATCAGCAGCAGCAACATATACATTTACAACCTTTTTTTTTTTTAGGAGGTACCAGAATTGAACCTAGACCCTCATAAATGGGAAGCAGGCACTCAACCACTGAGCTTTAGCCACTCCCCTACAACGTTTTTATAGTAAAAGAAACACAAGCTGTGAATTTGCATTTGCTTCTAATATAAACAAAGAAACCTAACACGTTTCTTGCTTGCAGACCTGCAGAGCCCAGCTTCCAGGCCCAGGAAGTCCTGTCCTCCCCTTCCATGCAGAAGGTGGGGACTTCAGTGGAAAGGTTTGTGTTTCATCACCTTAGACCATGATTCTCAAGCCCAGCTGCACAATAGACTCACTTGGTTAATTCCAATATCACTAAAGCCCAAGGCCCAGCCCACAGATTCTGGTTTAGTTGGTTTACTGTAAGGACTAGGGATCAGGGCTAGTTAATCACCAGAGAAGGAGGGCCACTGTCTTACGGAATGAAGCAGCGCCCTTCACAGGAATTCGTGATACCCAAAGAATAGAGAGAAATGATTGCTGCTGCTTAGTGGGAGGTGGGGTAGAGAAGCTCCCCAGTTTCTCCCAGCACTGGGAGTGGTACACAGTAGCTAACATTTATGTAGGGCTTAGCTTGTGCCAGGCAGGGCACTAAGCACCTCATGGGGAAACTGAGGCCTGGGCTAGTGACCCAACCTCCACAGGAGCATACAGGTGGAGAAGTGGTGACGGCGGGCTGGGAGCCCAGGCAGTCAGACTGCAGCATCCAGACTCTGCCTCGCAAGCATGGCGTGTGGTGAGACTTAGACCAACAGCCTGGCAGGCAGGAGGAAGTTGGGGGCACTGAGAGGTTGAGGTGGCAGGAAACTATGAAAAACAACCAGTGCCAGCTTTACAATTAGGGTACCTGTTTTAGGACATCCAAGGCACGTACGGGGACCCAGAACTACAAGGGAAGGAAGGAGGAGATCAGGAGGCATCTGGAGAGACCTTTTCATGGTCCCCCAAAAAACCTCAGTGCTGGGGGTCCCTGCCCAGATCCTCTCAATTCCAAGGCATCCATTCAATGGGGGGCCGTCTCCCCCACCTCTACCCTGAAAAGCTCTCAGCTAGCATCCTTCCTCGTCCAAGGAATCAGTTCACATTTTCAGGTCACAGTCATTTTGTAAACACCTTTGTGATATTAAAACTTACCTTCTCTGCCCTTTGTTAATTGACCAAAGGGTTAAAAATATTAAAACTCTGCGGCTTTAAGGAAAATGTCGATATTAATGCCTTTCTTTAATCTATAATGGTGACTGGTTTTAGTCAGAATGTTTGAAATGCAGCTATTGTTACATCCCTGACCTTGTATCAGTGGTTAAGTATCATGGCCCATTGATACAGCTTTAAAAAGTTCAAAGGCTATACTAGCATATCTTTGTCTCCTTGTCTTTTAACCGTGAAGAAAAAGATGTCCTTGTATCAAGCCTCAGCATTATGCGAAAAATGAAATTGGGTTCAGTTCATGCATAGATTTTCAGAGAGATTAAAGTGGACATCACACAATTTTTCTCCATAAAAGGCTGCCTTTGATGTGCTTTCTCTCTATTCATGCAGAAGTGTCGGCCATTGTTTTTGAGCCGTAGAAGAGCGTCCGCTTGTCATCGGCACATTCTAATACCTTTTTGTTCAAGCCTTGTTCAAGGTGGATCTTATAATTCAGAGATAATGTGACTATAGCCGTACATTGTGGCCAGACGCCAGTCTGCCTCGGGAAGATAAATGCCACGGCAAAGCCAAAGTGTTTATCAAAAATGATGAGGAAGCAAAGCAAAAACATTTATTTCCAAATGTCCGATCGCCATCCATGCTCTGGGCATTTCATCAGCGATACGTCACACAGTTACTCTCGGGTGCTCGCTTTGCTCTGGCACTGGGTTCTAATTTTCTGTCTCTTTTGAGATTTCCTTCCAAAGGAAATCAGTAAGGTGGCTATGTTAAAGGACCGTGTGATTATACTTTGTGTTACGTGCTTTCTGCGCGTTTCATCTTCACTAGAAAGTCGCGTTGCTGTCCCATTTTACAAGAGAGGCAACAAGGGCACCGACTTGTCCAGCGTCTCTCAGCCAATGAGTGGGAGAAGCAGAGCCACTGCCAGCTGGGTGCTCACTAATGCTTTCCAGCTTCCCAACCAAACTGTCACTAATGGCTAAAAATATTCCCAGAGTACTTTGGATTTTCATATCAACTAAAACTTTTCCATTTCTCCCTAAGTTTATTCACTCTTCTTTCATCTCTGAAATAAAAAAAAAAAAGGCAGGTTTTTTTCCCTTAAATGAAAGTGACATCCAATCAAACTTTTTTCTTAGCTTGTCTTATGTTCTTTTTGATTACTAATGTGTATTTCAGGATAATTTAACTTTTTGTTATTGTTTTTGTTAATGCTACTGCTGAGTCATAAAAAAAAAATCTTGTTTTAAAATTATGTCCTAAGGCTAAATCCCTAAGATGACTATATATCTCTAAACTTTGTTTTTCTTACATTTCTTCCCCTTAAAACTTTCTTAATAAATTCGAACTGTGCAGCCAGGTATCTTAGGCAGCAGCCCTGGTCTTCTAACCATGGGACATCTACAGCATCCGCCAGGAGGTGAGAGGGGTGAGAGATCTGCTCCTCCAGTATCCCTGGGGGAGAAGAGGGAGGGACAACAGAGGAAGAAAGCCTTGTGCTCATGGTGGTAGCTACTGGGCATTCAGGCCTATGGAGAGCAGCCCACCCTCTAAACTGATGCTCTGTACCCACAGGGCACCCAGACACACCTCTGAAGGACCACCTTCAACCTAAGCATGGGCCCCAGTTTCTGACTTAGAGATTAACCACCTTGCACTTTTCCCTCCCTTTGCTTCCTTCTCTTTCAATTCAGAAAATGGTGCTCATATGAAATAGCCACCTCCCTCCCTCTCCCCCAAAAAACATCTTATGTAAATTAATGCCAATATAATTGAAAGCCTGCCTGCTAAAGAAAATCAGAACGTGAATTTGAAGTTTAAATGAGATTTCATTTTCTGGCCAAATTCTGCTCCCATTTGTTTTTTATTTGCAAGTGAGTGTTCACCCACATTAAAATGAAGGCCAAGTTGTATCCACTGTTCCATTTTGAAGCAGCATTTAGCCACTACATACAAAAAGAGCCAGGATCCATGTATAAATTCTTCAGAAATTTGGTAAATAAACGGACAAACTTCTAGCTGGGGCCATCGCTATTGCATTATTCAGCCCAATAAAGAGAATTTAATTTAATGGATTTTCAGCAACATTGTTCAGTGATCAACAAAAGGCACACTGTCTTCTATGAATAACTGATTTTCCCGGGGCACTCTGAAGAAAGTGGGTCCTCGTTAACCCTCGAATGGCTAGCTAATGTAATTGAAGCACAACCACCTGGCAGCGAGGTTGCCCGTCAGCTGCCAAGGAAGGCCCGGCCGGAGGGCCAGGTGCTGTGTTCGCGCCATCTGATTGTTACAGAGCAATAAGCAGCGTGATTGCACAGCATGGCCAGGGGCGAGAACCCGCGGTTGCTGCCAACCGGAGAGCTTGCTTTCTTCCCTCGTCTTTGACAAGGGGGTCCAAAAGTGCTTCTATTCAGGGCAGGTAACACTGGCAAAGCTCCGAGGCTGTGTGCTGCAATTAGGAAGGGAAAAAATAAGACAGGCCCTAATTTAAGAAAAGGAGGCTCAATACCAAGGGATCAATGTTTCCTACAGCAGATTTGCTTTATTATGTTGCCTGTTTTAAGACATAATGCCAAGTAGTCACCTGACGATAAACTTACTTAGGCCTGAATTCCATGGCAACCCAAATTCCCTGTTTGTTTGTTTTTTAAATATTATTATACTTAATAAAATGCTGGGCCAGGTCATTTCTCTTTCTCTGTCTTCCTTTATGAAGCCCTCCAAGGGTCTATTTTTAATAGGCTGAAAGAGTCCTCTCTCTAGGCTCTTGTTTATTCTCAGTAATTTTTTAAGGCATGGCTACCCATATGGAGATATAAAAGAAAATTAGCATTATTTGAGTTTAAAAAAAATTTAATTAAGAAATAAGCATTATGACTTTTCTAAGGGGTTTTGAATGTGAAATGGTTCATTAAGTTCATGTTAATAGAAAAGTAAAGAGCACTTGCCCCAAACAGCAAGAAAAATCGCTCTCTTAGCACATTGATTTATTTCATCTGCTAAGCACAGGAACCATGAAATGTTTCATCCCCAGCAGCACATTAAATATGTGCAGAAGTAAAATTACAGCCAAACGGTACTTTGTACCTTGTACTCGTGGTGTGTACATTTCAATAGGCTGGGAGGAAGGAAAGCAAAGTGGAGAAAGATCCTTTTATGAAATTGAATTACCTGTTTTATATTGTTCTGATGCCGTACGTGTAGCTGTTGATTCAGAGGGACTTTAGCTGTTGCCTGTAGCTTTTCCGTTGGAGAAAAATGTTTCCAGTTGGGAATTTAGTGTATCCAGTGATGCCTAATTGTGAAAAGTTACCAGGATTGCTTGGAGCGGTAGGTGTCAGATGTGCAGTCGTGCTCAGTGTTATGAAATGGTGGTTAGGCCACTTCATAATAAAGTGGGAACGTGGCTCGAGCCAGGTTCTGCTTTGCCTCCTGGCCTCAGTGTCCACGTCTGTGAAAGGGGATGACTCTATAATGGGGCATGAGAGGCTCTTAGAGCAGAGTCTGGGTCAGACAGTGGCTTCATAAATGCAATTCCCTCCCCCTTCCCACACATTGGCTTCTTTCCAGTGGCTAAGTGATGCCAAGGTTTTCTAGGAAAGGCAGCAAGTCTGAAGAAGAAGACAATTTCTTGCCCTTTTTACTTTTTAGGGAATGATTTTTCAGACTCATTTTACATAAGTACTCTGCAAAGGCAAAGTAAATCTATATGAATTTAGCTATTGGAGATATATATATATCTGTAGTCTCCTGGCTGGGAATTGCATTTTGTTTTAGCCAGTCAAACTTGAGTGTCTAATTGGCACTCCTCCCTGAGGCTGCTTTGGGATCTAGAGTTGGAAACCCCGATTGGAATCCAGCTGCTCAGTGGGGCCTGGGGCAGTGCCCACCTCTGTGGCTCTGTTTCCTTATCTGTAAAAGGGTGTCACGTCACAGGGAGATTGGATGGATTTGAGGAGGAGAGACTGGCCGGCGTCAGAGCACCAGTGTCAGTGGTACATGCTGGCGATCGCCACCTCACACTATGGGGAGCTCAGCAGGGATGCTTACAGGGCAGAGAGAAAGCCCTGGCAGGGTCTCTCAACCATGTCCCGGCTGTGGACCTCCTGCCATCCTCAGAAGAACAGAGGAAATCGGTTATAATGAAACACAGTTTTTAAAATACCAAGACCTAGTGGTGGGTGCAATAACTACTGTAATTTTGAAGTAGTGATAAGCAGAATCGATATTTTGAGACAGCAGCAACTACATACTGTGATATGAAAATGTCTGTCATTTCTACTGGTGGCAAAGTCGCAGGCAATCCCATTGGCTCGTTGTCATATTTGTAATGGAAGGAAATGCTTTCTGTTGGAGTCTAGTGAAAATTAAAATGTAGTTTTTACCATCCAAGTTCATGAACCCCTTGAATTCTGATTGTGTCTAGAAAAAAGACCCCTGGGTCCAAGGTCCCAGATTAAGAGGCCTTCCTCAGGGAGTCACCAAAATCACAAGTTCAGGACCCAGATGGATGCTCTGAACCTGAATACAGAGCCAGAACCTGGGTTTTGGGTGTTGCTGCAGCAGTCAGTCCAAGTCAGTCAGGTCATCTTTAGTCTGTCATCCTTCAGTCCATCATCAGTGAGTCAGTCACCAGTCAACCTCTCAGTCAGTCGGTCGGTCATGTAGGGGTTGGAGCAGAGCACCAGAAGCTGGAGGCTCATGGCTGTAAGTGTGGGGGCTAAAGCTCTGACTGGGACAGAGCAGAGCCCCACCTTGCGGAGCTTCCACTCAGTGGGGGAGGCAGATCACAGCAAGAGAAAGGCCTCAGATGTTGGCTTGTGGTGAGTGCTGAGGAAGGATGAAGCAGGTGAGGGGGTCGAGGTGTCTGGTGAGTCAGGTGCCTCCTGAGAAGACGGCGTTTGAGAAGAGACTGGAAGGAGGTGCAGTGGCAGCAGGGTGGCCCAGGAGACTCCTGGGAAGAGCCTTCCAGGCAGGGGGCACACTGGGCACTGGGCCTGCAGGGGCCAGATGACAGCAGGGAGGTGTCTGAGGACTTTGGCTTCTACAGTGGGTGAGATGAGAGCCAACAGAGGGGCATTTAGCCACCCTGGTGGCCCTTCTGGAACCTCTGGGTTTTTGTCTTGGAATGTCAGTGACTCACTCTCAGAGGTTTCTGGGTGTAGTGAAAACATTCCCCTGCAAAACTGGGAGGTGGCAGAAAGCATCTCCACTCCCAAGTGTAAGATGCTTTTGTCCTTTTCCAGAGTCTACTATGGCTTTGAGCTTATTAATTTAAAACTGAAGTCTTCATTGCTATTAGTTTCTGTGCAATACTTTCTCCAGTAACCTCATCATGAGAAGCTGGTAGCTCTTGGTTGCAAATTCTCAGGAGAGTGCCCTGACAGGGGTGGCGATGAGAGATTTTTATTTGGAGGAGGCTCGCTTTCTATTAAAATTTGCTTTATTTTTTTGTTTTCATTTTGCTTATGTATACTCTATTCCTCACTGCCTGTCCTTGCTAACTTATCAGAGCTTGGGTTCTTCATAATTTTCTTCAGGAAACCCAAATGGACACCAAGTCATGAGACACTGCCCCTCCCCCAGTACACCTTTGTTCTTTTTCTTTCTCTTGCCCTCCCTACTGCAGATATTTTACAATGGCATACCATGTCTAAGAAGCTATAATTAAAATACAACTTTTTTTTCATCTCAAAAAATAATTGAGTAGGCCATTTTAAATCAGCACACACCACTCAGAACTGTGTGGGAGAGAGTGTGGTCTACAATGTGAACTGTGGTCTATGGTTGGTGGCAAGGCCCCAGGATGTGTAAGTCCATTGAGGGTGGTGGGCCACAGTTGTGGGAGATGTTTGTGTGGGATGTGGTGGGAGGTGTGGGAGGTGGGCAACATGGGAATCCCAGTGGGTTCCGTGTAATATTTTAGGTAATCTAAGCACCTCTTAAAATATATTTATATATATATAAATAACATTTTTGTAAGCAAATGCAAAAAAAAAATAAAATAAAATAATTGAAACTTTTATCTATGCTCTTATGAATGTACTTTGCTTTACTATATAAAATAAACATGCTATGGGATATATATTTTTCTTATTTAGTCTACCTCCTGTTCTGATAATTCCAGGATTTCATTGATGTGATTACATTTTTTAAAGATTTATTTATTTCTCCTCCCCGCTCCCATTGTTTGTACTCACTGTCTGCTCTCTGTGTCTGTTCATTGTGTGCTCTCTCTGTCCACTAGTCTTCTTTTAGGAGGAACCAGGAACCAAACCCAGGACCTCCCACTTGGGAGGGAGGCACCCAATCCCTTGAGCCATATCTGCTCCCTGCTTGTTGTGTCTCTTGTTGTGTCTCCTCGTTGCGTCATCTCATTGCATCACCTCGCCACGCCAGGCCATTGCATCAGCTCGCTGTCTTGCTCATCTTCTTTAACAGGCACTGAGAACCGAATCCGGGACCTCCCAGGTGGTAGGCGGTACCCAACTACTTGAGCCACATCCACTCCCTGCATTAAAAAATATTTTAGCAAATATCTGTTATGTTTTAAAGCAGAGGTTTCAGTTACTTCTAGTCGTTCATGAACATTATATTTATTCTCAAGGAAACATCCAGTCTATTCAATTGATCAAGTGAACTCATCTCTGTAGTCCTTTGGGTGCATGATACTGACTAGATCTGAGAGCGAGCACATTAATTATGAAGTTAATTAGTAAGAGCTTTCTTTAAATGAGCTGAACAGGTTTGTTCATGAATATTTACAGTTGTTAGACCTTATCTAAGAAATATTTGCAACCTTGTAAGCTAATCACATGGTTGGTGAATAATGTAGTTTATTCAGAAAAGCACTACATTTTTTCACTGAACTTGTATTAATTACTTACATCAAAGATCCCGATTGCTCACAGAACATCAGCTTCTGAAGGTGGTCTCCCTTGTGTGCCCCCAACTCCCACAAAGCCCTCCAGCTGGCTTAGGTGCCATTTCTAGTTTCTTTGATCTCTTTCCAAATATTTTGTGAAACGATTGCACGTACTTTCTAGGGCTCTGGGCAAATTATTTGGTGTAACCATATGAAATTGCCAGTGTTAGCCTGCTTGGGGCCCACCCTTCAACCTCTCAAACTTCAGTTTCTCCAGTTATAAAATGGGTATAGCAACACCCACTTCATAGGATTTTCTGAGGATTATACAAGGTGATCTTGTCACATTATTAGCACATAGTGGGACTAGTAATTATTTTATGTTTATGAATGGGCAGATGGATGGATGGATAGATTGACAGGTATACAGACAGATGGATACGCATGTTACAGGGTGTGTGTCTTTACAGCATGAAGTAAAAAATGGCTGAATGAATTTTTACCTGAATTTGAAGGGTGTGTTTGGAATGGTCTTTCTTATAATACAGGCTCTTTAACATGGGCAAAATTCACTGAGGAAATGCTGGGGGCATACCAGAAAGCCAGAAGTGAGCCTCCAGAGAGCTGGAGCAGAGGCTTTACCTGTGACCATGGAGAGGCACCGTGCGTTAGGGAGCTCTGCCCAGAGCAAGCCAGGGGTTCATACCTGAGCCCCAGGTTTTACAATGCAGGCAATCAAAAGTACTTCTCAAATTGGCAACTCCAGAACAAGTACATTTAACAACAATAATGATTCTCCCTGGCATACATGGGCAGCCAGCTAGTTTAAATAAAATAAATAATAATAATATAATAAAAACAACTAAAATCCGGGACAAGGTGATTTGGAGAGAGATTAGACTATCTCCTTTCGAAATCATTCAAAATAAATAAATAAGTAATCCTTTGCTTTCCCATATATGTATAACGTGGCTGAATCTATTTCCCTAGAGTGTTATCTGCTATTTAGTTTCTCTTGACTTACTAACTTTAGGTGACTTTTCTAAGGAAATGCTGTGGCCTTTATTTTAATTCTCTCATCATTGAGGGCATGGGATGGCATTGCCAGTAATAAAAAGTCCAGATAGATGCATTTCATTCATCCTACCAAAAGTTCAAAAGTAAAAGCTCATTAGGTGACTTATTGAAATAAGACCGTGCTCACTTTTAATAAGAATAGCATTGTCATAAAGCTCCGGAGATCACCCTTGGTAACTTTTGACTTTTCCCCCAGTTAGTGATCCCCTGGCAATCACCTGGTTTGTGATTCCAGGCAGCTATTGACAGCCACCAAAGACAGCCCTGGGCAGCCCCTCATCGGCAGGTACAGTAAGACCATCATGTTCCCACACCCAGCTCTGTAGAAAACGACCCTGTATTTTGTTCCATCATGGCCAGATCGCCAAGGGAAGCAAACTGGCTCACTCTCATGCTGAATTCTGACAGCAAAAAGTGATCGCTAGGGCTCATGCAACAATGGGTCCTTTTTCACAGCCCTGAGAATTTCTCCCAGCAAGTGTTTTTTAAAAAGATCTATGATTTCAGCAACTTAGATGTGCTTCATTATTAGTTACAAGTTAAAGGATGTGTAACCCATTCATCTCTAACTAAATCTGTATAAGTAGCAGTAGGAGACATTGCTCGTTAAAGATGGCCTCTGCTTGAACTGTGTGCAGAGGGAGAACCAGGCCCACAGGTCTCTCCCCAAAACCATCACTACATCTCATGGTGTGCCTACCCCTCTGCAGCTGTGATACTTCTGACATGACAACATGTACTTGCTTTGAGAATCTCATTATTGAAAATGCTTAAAATTGTTTTGCCTGGTTCCATCGCCCCCTCTCCAGGATAATTACAATCTATTATTGCCAGTTTGCAAATAGTCTTGCAAACTGAATTAAAATTTTAAGAATTATAAAGGATGGTGCAGGCTTAAGTTTCAGAGTTCTCTATGCTGTCCATTAGGCCTATTTGCTCCTTAAAATGCCTTCTGTTTCTCTGGATCTTCTCCCCCTGCCCTGCCACTTTCTCATCCAAATACATCACAAATGCTATTTCTTTTCTTTTTTTTTTTTAAGATGTATTTATTTGTTTCTCCCCACCCCCTCATTGTGTGTACTTGCTGCGTCTTTTCATTGTGTGCTTGTCTTCCTTTTAGGAGACACCGGTAACCAAACCTGGGACCTCTCATGTGGGAGGGAGGCACGTATTGGCTTGAGCCACCTCCGCTCCCTGCTTTGTTGTGTCTCTCATTATGTTTTCCTCCTGGTGTCTCTTGTTGCATTATCTTGTTGCATCAGCTCGCCACGCCAGCCCATTGCGTAAGCTCGCTGTCTTGCTCGTCTGCTTTTGGAGACACCAGGAACCAAACCGGGGACTTCCCGTGTGGTAGGCTCAATCACTTAAGCCACATCCGCTTCCCACCAATGCTATTTCTAGGGCTTTCTATGTGGATCCCTGTGCTGGTGTCTTCCTTTGCTCCCCTCAGCCTGGATTCCAAACTGGCCTCCCTGTGTCATCGAGTAAGGTTCTCTCCTCTTTCCTCTCCCCGCCCCTGTCAGGAACCTCATGCTTCCCTAATGTCAGTGTCAAGTCCAGACTCCCACATCCAGCTTCAAGACGCTCCGTGGTCCATTCCTGCCATCCATCCCCAGTCCTGTCTCTTCGGGCACGTCTTCTTGGGAAATGGTCAATGAGGCTTTCTACCTGCCTTCTCCATCACCCTTTTCCCTGCCTGTGTAGTGTTCCTCTCATCCTCAAAACCATACTTCAGGGTCACACCTCTAATTATATCCCAGTGTATAGACATCCCCTTCTCATATACATACTGTGTCTATTTGCACAACCTAGAAACTCTGGGAAGAGTGTCCTGCAAGTCAGTCATGCCTCATTAGATGTAAACTGGGAGAAGACAGGACCATTAATCAGATGTCTTTTATATTCTACATGAGCTCAAATATTATCACATCTTGGGGATCGGATGTGTCTCAAGTGGTTGAGTGCTGCTTCCCACATGGGAGGTCCTATGTTCGGTTCCCGGTGCCTCCTAAAAAGAAAAAGAAAAACAAACAACAAGCAAACAAATGAAGAAACCAACTCAGGGGAGCTGTTGTGGCTCAGTGGTTGAGCACCAGCTTCCCACATATGAGGTCCCAGGTTCAATTCCTGGCTCCAGTGCCTCAAAAAAAAGAAAAAATAATAAAATCACATCTGACTGAAGATTTATAGAGGTTTTTAAAACATTCTCTCATTCACATCCTTTCCTTGGCCCTTGGGGCCCGTAAAATATATACTGTGATGTACTTGATATTTCCTTAAAGCAGGGACTATCTCCATTATCAACATATGGGTATGGAGAAGCCTGGAAGGTAAAGGCAGAGGGTATTTCTAGGAAATCAATAATGGTCGGAAAAAGGGAAAATTAACAAATATGTGGAGATTAAACAACATACTCTTAAATAATCATGGGTCAAGGAAGAAATTGTTAGAGAAATCAGTAAATATCTTAAGACAAATAAAAACGAGAACACAACATATCAAAACCTATGGGATACAGCAGGAGCTGGTGTAGCTCAGTGGTCAAAAGCCTGCTTCACATATATGAGGTCCTAGGTTCAATCCCCTGGTACCTCCTTGAAAAAAAATATCTATGGGATACAGCAAAGACAGTGCTGAGAGGGAAACTTATAACCCTCAATGCTTTCATTAAAAAAGAAGGAAGAGCTAAAATTGAAGACCTAACTGCACACCAGGAGGAACTAGAAAAAGAACAAACTAAACCCAGACCAAGCTGAAGGAAAGAATAAAGATCAAAGCAGAAATAAATGAAATCAAGAACAAAAAAAAACAATAAAGAGATTCAACAAAACCAAAAGTTGGTTCTTTGAGAAGATCAACAAAATCAACAAACCCTTAGCCAAACTGACAAAGAAAAAAAGAGAGAAGATGCAAATAAAATCTGGAATGAGGGGGGAAATTATCACTGACCCCACAGAAATAAGAGAGATCATAAGAAGATACTATGAATAATTGTATTCCAACAAACTAGACAATGTAGATGAAATGGACAAATTCCTAGAAACACACAAACAAGCTATAGTACCCCTAGAAGAAATAGAAGACCTCAACAAACCAATCACAAGTAAAGAGATTGAAACTGTCACCAAAAATCTCCAAAAATGAAAAGCCCAGGACCAGATGGCTACACAGGTGAATTCTTTTTTTTTTTTTTAAGTCTATTTTTTTTTTATTAATAAAGCATACAATTCATCCAAAGTGTACAATCAATGGTATTTGGTGTAAGGTGAATTCTACCAGTCATTCAAAGATGATCTAATAACAATCTTGCTCAAGCTCTTCCAAAAAAATTGAACAGGAAGGAATGCTACCAAACTCATTCTATGAAGCCAACATCACCCTAATACCAAAACCAGATAAAGATACTACGAAAAAAGAAAATTACAGACCACTTTCTCTAATGAATATAGATGCAAAGGTAACTTTTAAAGTGACATTTCTAGGCAGTCATGGTGGTGGGGTGAGGACAGTCAGAAGTATCAGTTTACAAAGTAAATCGCCACTATATTTATTTCACTGAGTTCAGAGTCAGCTGTGGACATGACTCAAGTTTCCATAAATTAAAATGACTGCTGTCCTAGTCCCTGGTCCCTGTGAGTCTGTTTTGAATTGAGAAAAACATTTCCCCTGAAATATTTCCCAACCTGCTGGAGGAAGCCATTCCAGGCAGTGGGAAAGGAAGTGCCATGGCAGTTTCCCCACAGAGGGAATGACTTTGCTGCCTTAGCCCTTGGCAGGGCTGTGATTCCCTGGGTCAGATGCTGGTCCCTCAGCTCCAGACCTGACCTTCCACCCTCTGCTCTGTCATGCTGTGGCTGGCGCTCTGTCCACAAACCCTGCCACTCCTTTGCCAGCAACCCCCTGTTAGATTCCACCAGAGGGGTGCGCTGCCAGGTCCAACAGTTATAGTTGGGACCATGAACAGGCACCCCGCAGGCCCAGGCCTGAGCACACCTGTGACACGTGCCCCACCCACCCCCTGCCCAGCCCTGAACCCCACTCACAGATGAGGGGACTGTGGATTCTGCAGACACACTACTCGCCTAGGGCCCCAGTGCCAGGGCTCAGCAGAGTTGGCATCTGAACTCAGGGATTTGACCTCTCTGCCTATATAATGGGTCCTCTTTAGCGCCAAGTCATTTGCAAGGTGATTTTACCCTCTTCAGTGCTTTCTAATGACACCAAGTGGCCTATAATGAAAAATAAGGGTTTGCCAGAAGCTTTATTACCTTTGGAAGATGGCAGGTGAAGAATGAAAATTCATTCTTATTGCCTCTTAGTGTTTTGATTGTGGAGCAGGAGCCAATTGGATTTTAAAACTGAAAGCCTGGTTGTTCTCCAGTGTTTAAACATTTTGTGACTTTAATCCATATGTGGTGTTACTAAATCAGCCTCTCATTTAAAATGTCCATTCAAAATAATTAATTAATAAAACTCTGGAAGGTTTGTACTGCTTTGTTTTCAAAAGGTGGCCAGAAGTAAGCACAGAAGAGAAATTTTGCCTTAATGGGTTCATTTAGATTTCCCAATCCCTGAAGCATATATAAAAGGATTGAATTAATGTGATTTGTTACTCTAAATTCTGGCTCCTTATGTCAATCGCACAGATAATAATTCAGCGATGAAGTCACCATTTATAGCAGATTAGCCATAAAGAATTGCCAGTTTATTTTGTGCTACTCTTGGTTCTGGAGGGAGAGGGACAGATCAAACTTGTCTATTCTCATCCTTCCTGGCAGCCCCAAACAACAATTTGTGAATTAACTTAGTACTAAACATTGCAAACTTCTTAACTAAAATAAATTTCAAAGATTGTGCTGAGAGAGCGTAAGGGAGTAGGAAAGGGCCAGTGTTAGGAACGAGTTGACCAGGGCTTGAGTTCAAGCCCCACTAGTTCCTAGCTGGGTGGTCCCGGAAGGATCAGGTGTGATCCCTGGCTCTGTTTCGTCATCTGCGGGTTGAGGTCGCCAGGAGGACCCAGTGGGTTCATGGCTACCAGAGGGCTTCATAAGTGGCAGAGCTTCACACCAACCTCAGGGAGGTGTTTTTTGTTTGTTTGTTTTTTAACTGGGAGGTCCCGGGGATCCAACCCAGGTCCCTCCATATAGGAGACAGATTCCCAACCATTTGATGCACATCCATCCCGTTTTTTAAATCTATTTCATAAAGATTGTCTTTTATGCTAAGTGAGATATAACAGAACTCAGGCTAATTGTAGTGTAACTTCACCATGATATGTTTTAGAGCCCACCCCCCAAATCTATAACACTCAGAACAATGGTTGAGTATTATAGGATTCAAGACTTAATAGAGGGTTGAGGATTGAGGAAGTACTTTTCTTACATCTGACTGAGGAAAAGTAATGGATGTGTAGGAGGCACTCAGTAAATACCAGCTGGATAACTGGATGGGTGGGTGGGTAGATGGATGGAAGGATAGATGGATAGGTGGATGGGTGGGTAGATGGATGGATGGGTGGGTGGATAGATGGCTCAATAATTGGAAGAAATGAAGAATTGAGGGAAGACGAACCTGGGCTCTCTGGTGTGGACAGGCTACCAGATTGGGAACATATCTGGCCTCTTGGTCTGGGGATCTGCAATACAATTCTGCTCTACATTTGAATTCTGAGGAATATCTCCAGCTCTCTTTAAATAAAACACAGAATGGCTCCAAAAGACATATTTTCCTCATCTGGGCCATGTCTCATGCCATTAATATAAAATTGCTGGTTTAATGGAGCTGCTTTTGATCTATCAAGAAAAGACCCACCTAATTCAATTTAGTTATTTTTCCAAGAGTAAATGTCTTAATTTGCAAGAGAGTGATTTGATTATAATTTTAAGTAATACTGCAGTTATATTTTTAGTCATGAAGATAATATCAAGTGACTCTATGAGGCTCAAATGTGGAAAGTCCCAGAGAATTGTGTGAGGTGGGAATTTTATCTTTGCAGCATTCAAAATTGTTTCTATTACTTGTAATGTGATGAGTATGCTTGAGTCAGAATGGATGGGGTATTTGACAGGGAATTTTACATATAAAATATAAAATCAGACAGCTTGCATTTAAAGTATAAAGTAGAATGATCCCAGAAAAGAGAGACATATAAAATCAAGGCCTCTACACCATCTGTACATTTTCTTTTTAAAGCGTGTGTTATCATGGGAGAATTTCTCATGCTGATCTTTGTTCCCACCAGGAGAGCCTTGTTTCTTTATTTCCTTCTGCATTATTCTTAAAAATTAAGACTGTTTAGCTACCCAGGGACACCTACCTAAAAGCAGTATGAAAGTCGACTCTGCTGCCCAAATGTCAGACTTAGATGAGACTGAATAGCTGTCCTGCTCCAAGTACAGAAGACACCCCCCAAAATCCCATTCTTCCCTCCCATGGTCCCTCTTTGAGCCAGATTTAGTGTTGCTCATGGCGAAAATTACTTTCCTGTACCTGACAACCTATGGGGTTATTGACCATGACACTGACTTGTGTAGGGTTGAATGAGGTGGAGAAACATGCGCGGAAATGCTAAGGACAGACACGGCCGCCCACCCTCAACCAGGCCCTGGAAGGTTTCTGGGGGGGGGGGGGGGAGGACCAGTAGGAGAGCAACCTGAGGGAGAGTTTTAATTGAGGAAGAGGGAGAGAGGCCTGTGCACTGTCAAGTGCAGCCGTGGAGCACCTGGTGCCCACACACAGACGACCCACCCAGCAGAAAGGGAAATGTACACACCCGGGGGATTTCGAGTAACAGTCACTAGTCCCTGCTGTACCCCACAGGAATTTCTTTCTCACTAGCATGTTATTGCCAAAAAATACTCATTCAAGGTGTGAGTATTGAGTTTCATCTGCAGGAGGAGAAGTTTTCTTTCTCCTGAAGTTACTGGATAATAGACTCCATAGTGGAGGAGATGGGAGAAGGGCTTCCATTTTTTCCTTCTGGTTTCCATAAAAAACACCATGAGTGGGTGGGATCGGGCCTTCTATGGGTTCTGGCTACTCTGGTCTTCTCTCCTCAAGGGAATTGTGATCTCAAAAGGCAGGGCCACGGCCGAAAGCTCTAGAGTCAGACTGCCCGGATTTGAGTCCTGGGCCCCTCTCCCCTCTGCCCATCAGTTTTCTTCTCTGTACCAGGGGAGTATAGCCCAAACTGCACACGGGCGGTTGTGAGGATTAAACAAGCTAAAGTCTATAAAACGCCCGGCACAGCCCTGGCCCACGGTGAGCATGCGATCATTTTCGTTAGTGTCATTCTCTAAATATAACCTGCAATGTGTGCCTGTCTGTAGAGGTGCCCCTTGCCGGGGCTAGCCCAAACTTGGTGCAGTCTTGTTCATCTGCAGTGGGAGAAGTTCCTAATGCCACAGACACATCGCCCGAGAGCTGTCAGAACAGGGACTTTGTCCTTGGGGTGTATCGGGGAGAGGGCATCTTTTGTGCCGTGGGCTGCTGAGTACCTCCGAGAATGTTAGGCGCCAGCGTGCTGAGCTTCACACTGGACCTCGATGTTCTGGTTCCTCAAACCTTCCTTTGCTTTCATTATAGGCAGTTTCCCTTCCTCACCAGGAAGCAGGAATGTCACAGGAGCCTCAGCCCAGATGCCTTCCCCTGGGGACTGATTAGAAAAACAAGATTGTTTTTCAACTCCTTTTGTTGGAAGGCACTGCAAGGGCATCTCCTAGTCCACTTAAGTACCCAGACCTTCAACAAAACAAATTATTTTTAGCAGAATGATATATATATTATTTTTCTTTGCACAGCCTAGAACCAAGCTTAATAGAGGGTACAGAACACCATAGTTGAATCTGCTAGGAAATCAGAACGCCCAGCACCTCCCTGAGAAATTTTGTGACCAGACTTGAAAGCAAAATGTAAAAATTTTAGTAATTTACATCCTATTTATTTCCTGATAAACTTTTTTTTTACCTAACACCTAAACCAAAGTATAAGAAGTACTTTTTGCCCTCCAGCTGCTGAAAAGCACTTTCCCAATCTCAACATTGATGAAACTAGTGTTTGCCGCAGCTCCACTCCCCTGGCCATCTTTAGTTTGCCCTGGGCCAGCGCCTGTTGCCAGCACTTCCCAGGCCTACCGATGAAGCAGCTTTCAGAATGCTTTGTTCCACGCCAATCCACATCCCAGTTCCAGTAGGTTTTGCTAACTAAAACCTGGTGTTCACTTAGCGGAACTTTTGCCTAAAGCACCCATTAGCTTTGCATGAAAGGCTCATCACGCAGTGTTTTTAATTGCCACAAATAAGTTGCTTTACCACTAAGTGGCAAACAGTTTTATCACTTCTGCTCATGGAGGAGCTTTGTGTTATTAGAATTCCCCCAAATTTCCAGATAAGTTTTGATAATAGTGACATTTTCCCTGTGCTCTAACTGATAAGTCTGTGGGGTGGATCAGATTTCAAGTGCAGGACAGCAGTGATTTATCACTCAGGTGTGCTATCATGCCCCTTTTTAGCCATTAGAGCAGGATCCGAAGAAGGCCGGAGGGGAGTCACATGGGCCCCTTCGCATGGAGCTGCTTTCCATGGTTTCTAGGTTACTTTCATTCGGTAAACCCCTAACTTTTCTTGGCGTCTCTTCTTGTCATTTGATAATTTGGTACTAAGATGAATATCTTCCTGGAAAGCTCAGATGCCTTTAAGCCATTATAATTATTTTATAGAAATATAGAAAAACTATTTTATGATTCCCGGTATATTAATATGTATTATCTTTAAACGCACAGAAGGAAAAACTTAAAGGTCGAATTTTGTAAACATCATGAAAACAAAATATTTCCACCAAATTGTTTTCTGAAATGAAAAATCAAGAAAATCTGTAAAGAGCTTGGTACAAATCCTTGGATCCCAAAATTCATATCATGCCAGAGCCCAGCCAGACTTCTCTTCAGCATAGGGGATGTTTATAGACAGGATTTGAGTCTGCCTTAAAAGATTTTTTTTTTTTTTTTGGTCCTTGTCAGTTTTGTTTTCTTATTATCTATCATACATTATCATGATTCTCTTTTATTTTTAGAATCAACCTGGATAGAAACTAATCTGTAGATCAAATAGAAGTGCTTTTTGCCTTCAAAATCAGAGTGACTAAAGAGTAAAAATTGGATAATTCAATTCAAATTATGTATGGTATCTATAATACATTGAATTTAATGATTTTTTTTTTCTTTTAAGGTCAGGGACAATAAAAGTAGAGTTTAAAATCCATATGTGTTGTGATTTAATTATTCTTTTTTTTTTTTCATTTTGCCGCAAAAAGGATTCAAAACCTTTACAGACAGTTCAGCATTTTTGTCTTCCTTTTAGTTGAAACTTCAATATTAAATGTCAGCAAAATGTCAGCAATGGTAATTTCTGTAATTAAGGTTGAGAGTACATTTTTTAGCTCCTAACATACCATAGCTTTAGGATGAGTGAAGATCTGTGAAAGAGAGGCAGTTCAAGTGATATCGACTCCCTTCCTCCCAGAAAATCAAGTTATTGGCCTAAGTATGGCAGAACTCTTAAGTTTTCTATTGTTCATATTGATTTGTCACTTCTGTCGTTTTCATCAGCGAAGTAGCCTGCTGAATCTTTTCTCACTCAATTTGACAGCACTTTCTCTAGATTTGAAATAGGCCGAATGACTAATTTTCTTGTCACTTATATTTTTACTGATGTGAGACTTTGGGTGGCAGTGTCACGGAGCATTTTCTCACTTGGTGATTTGCAGAAGGTGAGGTACACTGGGAGAACTGGAGAAGATGGAAATGGAAAAAGCTATAATTAAGGACAGGCTCTTCACAAATCAATCCTCTGGGAAAAACTGATTTGAACTTTCTAATAAGTATATGGGCCAATCCATTGCACCTTCAGAGAGTCTCAGATTCTGAGGAGGGAAGCCTTTGGTTTCCTACTTCTTAAGGGCACAGAAGAATTGGAGAGCAGACCTTCTCCAAAAGTGTAATTTAATAGTCTTAAGAAAATCTATTTTTTTCCCATTTCCATTTGCCTTTATCATTTCCTCAGAATTATTCTTAAACTTGGTTATGAGGCTATTTTTCTTCTTTTTTAGCAGTAGTGGACTGTTTTCTTCTCCAGGACTGTATCATTAGGGTTTCAAACCTAATCTAATATCTTATACCCCCTTGTGTTTAGTTTCCTTTTCCAAAACATCCATATTATTATGTTACATTGTTCAATAAAGCCATCCTCTTTATCTGTTACCAGGCTGTGACATTTACTGTGAATGATTCATTTAATTGGGGTCTTAATCAGTCCTAGAATTTAAATTTGCATTACATCGAAATACAAAGGAAATCCTTGTGAAAAGGATGTGACTTTAGGATGTGACCAATTTGCCTTGATTATTGTAGGATTACATGATTTATTTAGAATTATTAAATGCCAACCCAGCACACCTGTGGAGTACCCTGTGGGTAGCAGGAACAGGGGAAGATGTTAAGGACACAGAAGTGCTGAGGCTGTACCAGCCACGTGCTCCTCCTTCCAGAAACGACTCTCTCATGCTTCTGTGGAATTACTCTCTCTCCATCCCTCCTCCATCTCCCTTTCCCTCTCTTTTGCTTCCGCCCACTGGAGGAGGGAGAGGAATCCCCAGTGTTGTATTCTCCTATTTTCTCTTCTAAGATCGTTTCCAAACCCATGACTCGAGCTTTTTCTCTCCAGCCCAGTCATTACCTCCCTGATGTTTCTCCCTAGATGTCAGACCCAAATCAGCCCTGCCTCCTTGCTGTGCTGGTCTGTCAGCATCTGCCCTGGCCCCCTGGCCCCCCAGCCCTAGCCCTGGGGTTTGGTCCTGCCGTCTCCCTCTTGCTCACAGACTATAAGCCCGCAAGCCTGGCTGGGCTGCCTCTCGAATCTGGCTCCTCTTCCTTCCCCCACCATCGCTTATGTCACCTCTGGCTTTCCAGCTAGTTTCTCTTCTTCTGGTCTGTCTCCCTTCCAGGCTCTTTCCCACACGCCCCTCCCCTCAAGAGCACAGGAGACCTGGCTGTTCACCTGCCGCAGATCCTGCAGTGATTCCGGCACTGAGGCTACCCCTCCCCGACCTCCTGTCTCTCTCTACCCTCTCTACCCTGGGTGGGTGGGGGGTGAGAGCAGAACACTTTGTCCGCTCAGCCCATGGGATACTTGTCACCTTTAACCTGAGGGGGTTCGTCTGTCTGAATTGTGAATGTTCTGAGGGACAGGACTGTCTCATTTTCATTTTTGTCTCTCCAGCTTCTAGAAAAGTCCCTGGCACGTGGTCTATTCCTCTGTAGGTGGCTTCTGTGAATGAATGAGCCAGTGGCGCTGCCCAGAGGCTCTGCACTCTGCCAAGCCACCTTTCCTCCTGTTCCAGCCTGTGAGCAGTGAGCCCCTTCCCACTAGCAGGCCCTTCCCCAGCCTAGACTGTACCATGTGCCAGTAGGCAGTTTTCAGCAGATTTTTAAAATTGAGATATAATTCACATACCATAAAATTCACTCTTTTAGAGTGTACAACACAGTGATTGCTAGTATATTCATGAAGTTATGCAACCATCACCGTCATCCAATTCCAACACTTTTGTCACCCTGAAAAGAAACTCCATACCCATTGGTGGTCACTCCCCATTCCCTCCTCCCCCTAGCCCCTGGCAACCTCTAATTTCCTTTCTGTCTTTATTAATTAATTTGCTTATTCTAGGTATTCCTTATAAGTGAGATAATACAATAATTGCCCATTTGCCTTAGGCTTCTTTCACTCAGCATGATGTCTTCAGGGTTCAGCCATGTTGTAGCATGTCTCAGTACTCCATTCCTTTTTATGGCTTACTAATATTCCACTGTTTGGATAGACCACATTTTGTGTGTCCATTCATCCATTGATGGACTTTTGGGTTGTTTCCACTTTTGGGCTATTATGAATAATGGTGCTATGAAAAACTATACAAGTTTTGTGTGGACATATATTTTGAATTCTCTTGATTATATACTTAGGAATGGAATTGTTGGATCACCTATTTAACTTTTTGAGGAACTGCCAAACTTTTTTCCACAGTGATTGCACAATTTTATATTCCCACCAACAATGCATGAGGGTTCCAATTTCTCCACATTCTTGTCAACACTCATTATTGTCCGCCCGTGTCCTTTTGATTGTAACCATCTTAGTGGATGTGAAGTGGTATCTCATTGTAGTTTTGATTTCCATTTCCCTAGTGACTAATGCTGTTGATCATCTTTTCATGTATTCATTGACCATTCGGGCATCTTCTTTGGATAAATGTCTATTCACATCCTTGGCCTGTATTTTAATTGGGTTGCCTTTTTTTTTTTTTTTTTTTTTTTTTGGTTCAATAAACATCGTGATCATACAAAACAAACATGCATAAGATCATACAGGGCTCCCACACATCACCCCCCCACAAACATCCTGCATTGTTGTGAAACATTTGTTAGCAAATCATGAAAGAGCATCGTCAAAGTGTTACTACTTAACTATAGTCCGAATCTTCCTCCCGTATACATTTTTCAAGGATTTATTTATTTGTTTGTTTGTTTATTTATTTATTTTTATCCATTTTTATCCCCCCCACTCCCCCGTTTTTGCTGTTTCTGTGTCCATTCGCTGAGCAATTCTCTGTGTCCGTTTCCTGACCCCTCTTCTCATCCTTCTCCTGTCTTCACTGGGATTCAATCCTCAAAACCTCCCATGTGGGAGAGAGGTGTCCTACTACCGCCTGTGCCACCTTAGTTCCTGATTTTTTGGTGCGTCTCGTTTTGGCTGTCCCTTGTGTCACTCTCCTGTTACGTCATCATCTTGCTGCGTGGCTTGCGGGGCCTGGCGGCACACCCACGGATGGGGCCTGATGGCTCACCTGTTTGCAGGGCCTGATGGCTCACCTGCGCATGGGGCCTGGTGGCCCATGCGCCTTCTATATTTTCCTTTTTTCAAATTTTTACTGGGAGGTCCCAGGGGTCGAACCCAGGTCCCTCATATGGGAAACAGACACCTAACCAGACAGCCGCATCCGTCCCCCTGATATATCTCAAGGTTGACCAAAGATACCCAAAGTTACAGTCTTTTCCCATACAGGATGGTCATATAATAAATCAGGGTTAGTTTAACACCAGCATTCTAAAAACCAGACCTAGGGAGAAAAACTAGGTCTAGGGACACATGCATGGTTTCTAATATAGCGAATGTTTAGCCTACCCTGATTATCACAAAATCAGAACAACGAGAATATTCGCACTGGGTTGTCTTTTTATTATTGATTTTTCAACAATACTAGACCCTTACCAGATAAATGACTTGCAAATATTTTCCTACCATTCTTTGGGTTGATTTTTCACTTGGTGTCCTTTGAAGCATAAACATTTTTAATTTTGATGAAGCCCAATTTATCCATTTTCCTTTGGTTGCTTTTGCTTTGAGTGTCATATCTAAGAGCAGTAGGCATTTTAAGGCTTTATCCTTTGATTACTGTTCAAAACACTGCCCCCAAAATGAAATCTGTTAGTATTTTCTTCTGCATCCTCTGTTTCAAAAGCTACTGATATTAGCGATGAATAGAAGAAATCGACCTATTAATTTCCTGGATTTGCAACATGTTCTTAGCCATTCCTGCTCTGAACTCAGACTCCCTGCCATCATTGCTTCATCTTTTCACTAGGTTTAAAATATACCCAGGGAGATATTTTATGGCCCACCTCCCTTGTCCTTAATGCCTTATTCTTGACTTCACTTACAGAGGGCTTCCTCCACCCCTGCCCCACTCCATTTCCTCTTCCCTCCAAGTCAGAGAACATCATCCAGCACCACCCTTGGCTCTGTCTCACCACAGCTCTTTATAATTATTCTCAAGACCAATCTCAGTGGTTCTGGTCATCTCACAGGTAACTTCCTTACCTTTTCCACTTGCCCAAAATATATAGCTCATTCACTTCTGGAAATATGCAAAAAATAAGTGTAAAACATTCAGACATCTTAACAAGCCCTTGGATTGAACTTAGAAATGCAAGTCAGCATGGACCTCTTCAAAACTTGAAGGCAGTCTAGGCTCTCTCCAGGTGACACCCTTTTGGGGCGATCTGAGCACATAAATGAGATCAAATTGCTTCCTTTACTCCAACCATTCTGGCCTCCCGTGACCAGCCCCAGCCCATCTTTCAACTATACGTCCTGACACCCTCCTGCCACCCCATGGCTCCAATCTCCTTTTACCTCCTGGAATACCCCAACCCCCTTCAGCTCATGCTATTTTCTGGACCTGAAAGGCTCTTACCACCCCCCACCATCCCCACCTCAGCCCCACTCCACCAAGTTAGCTCCTTCCCTGCCTCCTCTTCAGAGGAGACATCCCTGACCATCTTATCCCCTTCCCTTCCTAGCACTGATGTAATGACAGTTGCCCTATTCCATGGATTTGACTTTTAAATAGTTTCCTGTCTGCCTCCCTGTTAGAATGCAGGTTTGACAAGGGTGGGTGCAGCATCTGGCTTACGCCCCAGTTCCATGCCCCTCCCTGGCACACATAAGGCACTCAGGATGTATTTCTTGAATGAACACTTGAGTGAAGGTGCTTTGCTTGTCGAGAATGGCAAAGTCACTTGAGAGTAGGTTTTCTGAGATGAGTAGGATAATACATGGAAATCATACACAGGCCCATGTATATACATAGTATTTTGACCATCCTCTAATTCAGCCCTTTGTCATCCTTAACGCAGAGTGATTGTTTTTTGTTGCTGTTGTTTTGCTTCTTTCTTTTCGCATAGTAATTCTAACAAACGTAGTTTGGTAGCAGCTTTTTTTTTCCAGAGCAATACCCCCACCCCATTGGCTGGCATTTGTACCCATGTTTGACTTGAACTCTTCAAATCCCATCTGTTGGAGTTCTCCACAGTTTTCTGAAAATTTTGAGCTGTAACATTCTGGTATATTTCTGGAACTAAGACTCTAAAAATATTACTGCCTCTTCTGTAATTTCTCTGTGTCCAAGACAAATGGATTTTATCATAGTTATCTCTAACAACCAAACTTAGACCTTTTAGATCAACCATTGGCTCCAAGAAGCTCATTCTGTCCTTCCAGTGGGTGATAAAAGATTCACTTGATTTAGAGCTGCATTCCATCCTCACCAGATTGCATATTTTCATATGAAATATTTTACATATACTAGAAAATTCATAACAATTATATAAATGCTAAAGAATAATAAAGCACATGTTCCTTGACTGATACCCCCTCATGTAGACTGACCAAAATATTTGAGACTCTCCCCAATCCAGAGATAGTCCCTGGCTTGCTCTTCTTTATAGTGTTACTGCAAATGTGTCTGTCCTTAAGCAAGATGTTTCACTTTGCCTGTTTTAAAATTGATATAAATATAGAATTGCAATGTAGGTCTTCTTCAGTGGCTTGCTTTATTTGGTTGAACATTATTTTAAGTACCTATAGTTCATTTATTTTTACTGCTGTATAGTATTCCATTGATGGCTACATTTATCAGTAGAAGGCAAAATGGTTTCTTTCTCTCTTTTTTTCCCTGTTGTTTAGAGAATGCTATAAGCATTCTTGAAAATGCACACATGTGTAAGAGTTCACATACCTAGTTGTGGAATTGCTGGAATTGCACCTGCTCTTTTCTAGATCATGTCAAATTGCTTTCCTGAGAAGTTGGGTCAGTGACCTCTCACCAGCAGGCTCTGAGAGTTCTGTACCCGACATCCTCTCTTGGCATTATTAGATTTTATTTTATTTTTTATTTTTTTTGCCAATCTGGCATATATAAAATATCTCATTGTGGTTCCAATTTGCATTTCTCTGACTATTAATAATGTTGAGCATCTTAATGGCCAGTCATAGTTAATATTCTAGAAATGCTTATAATTCTCTTTTGCCCATTTTCTATAGGTTAATTGTATTTTTCTTATTGATTTGCCAGGGGTCTTTATATATCCTGGACACTAACCCTTGGCCAGTTATATGTGTTGCAGATGCCTTCTCTCGCTTTGTGCTTTGTTTCTTTATCTCTTTATGGTTGTGAAGAATAACAGCTCTTAATTTGAATGTGGCCAGATGTACCAATCTTCTCCTTTATGGTTTATTTTTTTTGTTTCTTATTTAATAAATCTTTCCCTGCCCCAAGCTCATAAAGATTTTGTCCCATACTTTCTTCAAAAAGTTTTATATTGCTTATTTTTATCTATGCAAATTTTTACTTCAAATCGAAAAAACTCTAACCCCTCCTTAAAAGTTGCCTCTGCTTATAGTATATCTAGCAGTGTCAAAACCCAAAGCAATATATACAAATTCTAAGTGTTCATTTATCCATCCAGCAAATATTTGGGAGACGTGTTTATAAGCTCAGTAGTGTGAGTGATGTAAGGATGAACCTGGCTCACCAGTGTCCTCAAGGAGTGTGTGGGCTCAATGGTGACCTCCACAACATATGTCCCCATCCTAATCTCCGGGTCCTGTGAGCTCTACCTTACTTGGAAAAAGAGGCTTTGCAAAGGTAACCAAGGATCTTGAGAAGAGAAGATAATCCTGGGTTACCCAGATGGGCCTCAAATCCAGTGATGAGTGTCCTTCTAAGAGACACACAGAGAAGAGGAGGCTGTGTGACCAAGAGGCAGAGACTGGAGTGAGGCAGCCACAAGCCCCACAATGCTGACCTCCATCGGGAGCTGGAGGAGGTCAAGAAGCGTTCTCCCCTAGAGCCTCTGGAGAAAGCATGGCCCTGCCCACGCTTAGACTTCAGACTTGGGCCTCCAGAACTGTGAGAGAAGGAGTTTCTGTTCTTTGAAGCCACCTAGTTTGTGGTAATTTGTTACAGCAGCCCCTGCAAATTAATACAAGCAGGTTTAGGATGACATCATCAGAGGCAGTAATTAGAGCCAGAGGTTCTCAACCTTTTCTCCACTCCAGTATGCTCAAGGGATGCAGCAAATAATAGATGCCGGCAAAACTCAGGGGTGCCAGAACTCTTCAAAGGGGGCACATGGTTAGCAAAAGCCTCCCAGGCAGTTCTGACACATGGCCTCCCTGCTTTGCAGTTAGAGAGTCTGCAGAGCTTAAGCATGGCTACCTTGGGTTTGCAGGGTTTGGCAATAAGCTACATGAGTTAGGAAAGACAGCTAGAGCTAGGTATGGAGACTGGTACAGAACATACAGCATCCTGATATCCCGAGGAGGCCTGCCTCCAAGGCTGGTTTGTCAGGCTAAGAATCATATCCACTCTTGGGAAGTTTAGAGAAGGTTCAGGCAAGAAGGGTTTTAAGAGCTGGAAAAATAAAAAATACATAGAACCTGCCATATAGCCTCTTTCAAATAATTGTGTGATAAGGTAGTATATATGTTGTTCCAGGACAGAAGGTTGAAAGTGCTAAACAGCAATCAACACACTGCCCAAATAAGTAAAAAAAAAAAAAAAAATGGAAACGAAATATTGGTTTTCTTCTGTATTTTACAAAGTTAGTGTGGCTTGTGGGTATAGATGCAGCCTAAACATAGGTATTGTAGGTTAAATTGCAGGTCAATTTGTAGAGCCTACATATAGTTAAGTTGAGTAATTCATCCTCATTTGGAGTTTAACTCCCCACCTTGCATGAGATCTGGAACTTAACCCCATGTATTCTAGATTTCAAGATTTTCGCTGGAAGCAGTAAAGATTAGAAATCCAGGGTTCTGGTCTCAGTTCCACACTGAGTAGCTGTAGCTCTAGAAAGGCACTTGAACTCCGAGTTTCTTCTTCATCAGTTGCAGGACTCGCCCCCGCTCACAAGGATCCAGCATGAGAGAGGTTTGCTTGTCATGCAGCCTGTCACACAGGTCACCCATGCAGGGAGTCCAACTCGCTCATACACAGCATGCTTTCTGGAAGATGGTACCCAAAAGCCCACTTAAGTGGAGCAGGCAATCACCATCTATTGCGCTTCATGCATATCCCTCCATTTAATCCTCCTAGCAGCCCCAAGATTTCAGCATCCCCATTTTACACATAAGAAAACTGAGGTTGGAGTCAGGGGAGAGCTTACTCAGGTCACCAGCTGATGAATAGGACTGGAATTCATCTTGGGTCTATCTTATGCTGGAAAGCAAGCTCCTTCCTGCAGGTCATGCTGGGCTACCTTTTTTTTTTTTTCTTTTTTCTTTTTTTAAATTAAAACAGATAGTAACAAATAGTAATCAGGATAAAGTTCAGGGGACCAGTTTGGACTCTCAGGTTCTCGCAATCCAGTCAAGTGGTCTTGGTCTTGGACCAAGTGAAGATAAACAGCTTCTTCATTCAAGTGGAGGGATATCAATAATTGATAAAAACTCTTAGGTGAAAATATAGACAGTGTGGGCCACCAAAGGAACTCAGAAATGTCCCAAACGCAGAAAGGGCTTCAAGTTAGCAAGTGGAATGGTATCTGAATTGAGTAATCAAGGGGGTGGGGAGGGAATGTCCTTTAAACAAGTACAGGATTGTGAGCTGTTTTTAATGAGATAGTAATTCAGAACAGAATTTAAATTTCACATCTGTTAGTGGATTTTCTAAGAGAGCAAAAGGGTAATGGTTGGTACTGCAAAAGACTCTTGGATTTGTGACCAGGTGCCTCTTCAGCCACCTTCTTTCAGTCAAAGTCACTAATCACCTACTGATGGGCTTTATTCCAGCATTCAGTTCACATTTTAATGTGTCTTGCTGCATGAGAAGAACCTTAAAAGCCTCTTTTTTTTTTTTTTTTTTTTCTTTTTGGTCTAATGTATGAATGCCTTTTTATACAAAGCAACCAGCATTGAAGTCCTTAGGATGTTAGATAAGAGAATGTCAGGTGCTATTGCACCAAATTGCCCTTGCACGTGGTACTATTAACAAATTCAGTTCAGATTCAAGAGCTTCATTTTTTAAGGCTACTAAAAGAAATGATTTTTGGCGCCAACAAGCTCGTTGGCTGTTTCTAACTGCTGCCAGAGTTATGGCAATGTTTGTTTTCTCTTTGTCATGGTGCTTACATGCCCTGGCTTGGGCCACGAGTGAAAATGAGTTTGATGATCTCCAGGTCTCACCCCAGCCCTAATGGATATTTGTCTAAATGACAACACCCAGCTTAAAGCTGCTAACACTCTGGGAAGGGTGGGGGGAGTGATGTGGGGACATCCCAGAGGGGCAGGAAGGGGGTGGGTAGTTTGTGCTACATGTGACATCAGGGACACCAATGACTAGAGCAGAAACCTGTGAAGCAAAGCCTTCCTCCGCTAGTATCCACTTTCGGAAGCACTTTTTTTTGTTCTCTCAGTCTCCTATACTGATTTAGGAATTAGACCATAAATATTCATTGACTCAACATTATGAATATGATTAATCCTACTGAATGGGATGCTTGGGAGATGGGAAAGCTCATGTATAGGTGTTTATAGTATGTATAGTGGTTTATATATATAGTGGTAGAGAAGGGAAAATACATGTTTCCACAATTTAAAAAAAACAAAAGAGCAACTAAAAAGACAGTGACAATAAAATGCAATACATAATCCTGTACTGGATCTAATAATGGAGGCAAAAATGCCCTAAAGGACATATGAAAAAATTGGAATATAGACTGTAAGCTTTATATCAGTGTTAAATTTTTGAACTTGACAACTACACTTAAGGTGGTTGCATAAGTGAATATCCTTGTTCCTAGGAAATGCACATGGAAGTATTATGTGTTCAAGGAGCATAATGTGTGAACCTACTCTCAGATGCTTAGAAGATAGATAGATAGATAGATAGATAGATAGATAGATAGATAGATAGATAGATAGATAAAAGAGAGGGAGGGGGGAAGACAGCAAATGTAACAAAATGTTAAAAATTGGTGGATCTGGGTATCTGGGTGGGGGTGGGGTATGTTGGAGTTCTCTGTATGAGTTTTGTATTATTTTTGCAGCTGTCCTGTGAGGTTGCAAAATTAAAATTTTAAAGAAAGAATTTTTGTTGAATCAGAGAACCTCAAAACTTGACTACCACCCCCTCTGAATGTAGTGCTGGAGTTTCTCTGAGGAGCTCAGATTTCTCAGCCTTGATGAGGACAGGGGCATGACAATTGGGTAGTGCCATCTAGGATGAGGACACCAGGCTGCTGTCTGGGGTGAGTTTACATGGTTTCACACACTCCCTCCCTTTGTGGGCTTGCTTGTGAACTCGATTAACACAGCAAGCCCCTCTTCCACATATGCGTCTTCCACAGAGGATTTAGCAAAATGGGCCACATTTCTATTTTGTTCCCCATTGTCCTGAGCACTCTGTGTGGATGTGTCGGGCACAGTAGGGCCTTTCAGAAAGCAGCAGGACAACACTAGGCAGAGCCTAGTGACAGGTCTTTAGGGGGACACGCCTGCCCTCACCCAGGCCCACAAGCAGACCGTGGGCTGAAGCGGGGAGCCGTGAATTGAGCGTTGACGGCAAGCCATGGCGTCCGAAGGCTCAGGTGGTCGTCAGCCATAAGTTTAGCTCAGCTCTTTGAGTAATTTGTCACGCCTCACTCGGCCCCTGCTGGGCTAGCACGTGCCAGCTTAGTGTCAGAGTGCCTGTTCTCCAGACGGCCACTCAGGCCTAACTTCCTGCTGTTCCCCAGACCAGCGGCTTGCTGGGGCCATGCACGCAGGGCCGAGCCGCAGCAACAGCCAAGTGCTGTGCAGAATAAGTGTGTTCATAATGAGACGTGAATGGCATTAGTGGGTCCCTCCAGAATTGGGCCAAGCAGGCGCTTCTCGTTGGAAGTTTGGCAGCCTGTTCATTAAGGCAAGTCACCAGGAGTTCAGCCGGCCTTCGAGAAGCCAGCGCAGAAGCCTGCTGCCGGGGCCTGAGGCTGTTGTGAGAGGGGCCGCGTTAGAAACCTTCACACTCATTTCTCCTTCTTAAAGTTGTGTGGAGCAAGCTTAGAGGGAAATTCTGGAATCACACTGTCCAGCAGAGCTTTCTGCAGTGATGTGAATATTCTCTGTCATGTGCCTATTGAGGGCTTGAAATGTGGCTAGTGGGGCAGAGGAACTGAATCTTTTATGTTTTTATTTTGATATATTTAAATTTAAATAGCCACATGTGGACAGCACAGCCCCAGCATGCCTCTGGTCTCCTTGTGGTGTGAAAAGCACCCTCTGGAATATAATCAAAGGAGTCAGGAAAAAAAGCCCACGTTTATAAATTGGCGTACAGTCTTCCAAAAAAATATAGGAAAGTATTATCCTGTTTTAAAACATGCCATGCTCTAGTAAAAGCTAACTGTAAGCACCTGATTGTTACCGACTTATATTTTAAAACCAGCCATTTTGTAAAGATAGCTATAAAATATAGTGAGGAACTCTGGAACTCCTTTTCACCCTTCTGTTGCTGCAAATAATAATTTGATGGTGACCGACACTCCCTTATTGTTCCTGAAGAATTAGCGTGTTTTCCGGAAAAACTAAAACACATTTTTTAACTTTTGCATTGATAAGGAGGAAGGGGGAAACGAGACGACACTTGGCCTTCTCCGAGTGTTAGTTCATAAAGTCGTATGCGCGGCGTCTCCATCCATTGTTGAATTGTTCTGATGTTATCCTATTATTAGAAGGGCATGATTCACCTTCCGGGGAAACAGGAGCCGTACACAAAAGGGGAAGATTTGCTTTCTGCCCTGTGAAAGGCTGCCACACGCGGGGGGCCTATTAAGGCAGCTGGAAAGTTGCTTTCGCGTGTTCCGCTTGTAAGTTTTATTGGTGACTGGTTTTTGATTATACATTTGAATGCTGTGTGTTCCAGGCTGCAGTTTTAATTAAAAGGCAATAGTCTCTCTTTTTTTTTTTTACATGTGTGCTCTTTGCTGGATTCTCCCACATAGTGGTTCTTATTTCTGATGCTCACAGCTTATCTCGGGGAGAGGGTCTGACGTCCCTTCAGAGCGTACCTGCCTGGCCATCGCTCTCTTAATGTGCATGTCCTTATTTGTTAAAAGTGTGCACATAGTGCTCTCACCACTTCCTGCTCAAAGCATCAACTCACGATGTGATGGTCAGTAGGCTGAGCTCAGTGTCTTATCCCCTGAAAGAGGAAGTGCAGGTCCAACAACGCACCACGGTTATTAGTGGAGGGAGAGACTATTTTTGTTTGTTGAAATCACCTGTAAGCCACTTTTGACATGTTCTATGACTATTGGCTTGCTTGTTTTCTATAAGGACCCGAGTGTTGAATACAAGTGAAGTCTAAGAGAAATTCAGAGCTCAAAACTCAGAATTGTATTATTAATTATGACTAATATTTAATTTTCTAACAGGATGCCAAAGAACTAGCAAGAGACTTTTTTCCACACAAAGATAACAGTTGCCCGACTGCTTTAAAACCCTGTCTTGGTTTGCCTGTCTTTTTGCACACATACTTGTTTCCTTAACCGACTTCTGCAGCTATGAAGAGCGAGCTCTGTATCTCGAAGCAATAATTCAGAATCACCGCGAAGTGGTGACATTCGAGGATTTCGCAGCCCAGGTCTTTTCTCCCTCTCCCAGCTACTCCCTCAGTGGAACGGGTGAGTGTCTACATTATGCTTCTCCCACGCGCTTACGGTGCATTCGAGCAGCAGATGTACACCTGTTTTTCACAGATAAATGCTTGCAAATTTAAGAAGAGCATTCTCCCTCTGAATCAACTAATGAATATCAAAAGGAATGATGACATTCATTTTAATTTGTTTTGCATCCGAGCTGTTCCCTCAGTTCTTTTCTTCAGCTATCCTGTTAACCTCCGCATCCAGCGAGGTTAATGAACTTTTTCTCCATAATGTGCTCCAATTCATTCAGGAGTGCGGGCTTCTTGCTGAGCTGGGAATATGCTGTTTAAAAGCAATGCCCGAATCAGTGCTTACTTATCAAAAAAGAGTTCCCCACAGTCGAAGCCGTTGCCACTAATGCTAAATGGAGATTATGCTGCCCAGATACCAGGGTCAGGGATTAACGTGGAAATGGAAGGCCGGTGGCCCTGGCCTGTCATTACCGAGTGCGGCAGGAGTGCCCCCTCTCTCGAGTGGTCTATGTGCACAGGGGCGAACCCGACCCAGCAGCACCTGGCGTGGGACCTGCCTAGAAACGGGCCTTGAGGAAACCAATGGGAAATTTCCAAAATGTCCATGAATTTCCTTGCTTTTTGGCTTTTACTATCTTCATATTTCCAATTTGAAAAAAAAAATGTGCTGCCACTTAAACTGATTATATTATTACTGTGGGATTTTGTGTTTTTGTTTTTGTTTTTTTTTAAAGAATGGAATCATTACTTGTAAATTTCTACATGTAATTACAGATTAATTGCCTTTCGGAGAGGAAATGGGGTATTTCGTGCTTGCATGTTGAAATTCTCCCTGAGAGGCTTCATCCTTCCACTGGGGCAGACATGACTGTCAGAGCACTTACTAGATTGGTAACCTCATCAGTTGTCTCCGAACACTCTTTACGTCTCGTCTTCTGACTTGTTAACAAATATCTTACACGTAAAGGGGAAAAAATTAAATTCAGTGAAATAAATCACTTACAAATAAAATCAGCCATGCATCATTGTTTAACATCGCTGGCTCCAATCCTTGCCTCTCCGAGCTTTGTTGGGAGATAAGAGGGAGGCTCGCACACTTGTACAGGGAGCCAGGAGCCACAGGCAGAAGGCTGGGGAGATAAGCAAGCTGGCAGGGGCACCCGGAGCCATGCAATTTCCATAATCGCGCCTCTGCTTCCTGGTGAGGCGTCAAGAAACACAGGCATGGCCCCTATTGATCTTTGTTGAACTGGCATACTAAACAACACGAAAAAAGCTTATAACGTAAAGCTTTGATTAATGTTTCATACATGAAAATAGTCGAACAGCTGTGAATTGAATTCTTTTATACACTCTGCCAACATTCTAACGACAAAAAAAATCACTTTCAAGGGAAATGAAGATTTCATACCCAGTCTGGCGAAAGGTTTAAAAATCATTTCTGATTTTTTTCGGTGACAGAAAATGAAGGATCTGTGACACAGCTAATTTTTTATGGATTTCCCCCCCCTCCCCCTGCCCCCCATTCAGCTGTCGCTCATCCTGGTGAGGTAGTGGGACTTGATTTTTCAGTGCAGGATTTTTTTCTTTAAACTCTTGAGAAAGTTTTTTATTTCTTAAAATTAAAAGAAAAATTAAATAACATTCCTTATATAACTGTTACATTCTTAAGGTTCTTGATTAAGGTGTTATTGAAACAAATTTAGTGAACTTTATTTTCTATGTATATTTTAGCCTCTATACAAATGAATGAGATTTTTTCCAAAAGCCCATAATTATTTAAACAAACTCAAATCAGTCAGAGTGTAGGTAACATTGCAAGCACGACTACGAGTAATTTGAGTTTTTAAGACCTGCTGCTTGGGTCAGATTGTTAACAAGGCTTCTTAGAGAAGGTCACATCTGTAGAAGTCACTTAACAGAATAAGGTCCTGGCAGCACAAAGGGAACATGAAGCCAACGTGGAATGTCAAGACTGATGTCCCTCCTTCCTCTTCTCAAATTATTAGCATCAACATCACATTTCATAAGGCTTATGATTTAGGATATTGGGTGCTAAGAGATCAAATTTTTCATACACGTATCACCAATCCATGAGGGCAGATTTAAGTCTGGGCGTGATGATCTATTATTTCACCACTTTGCATATCTGTCCATATCAGTGATTAGGAAGGAACTAGAAATGAACCTGATTTGCACTGATATTTGGGACAATGTAGTGAGGTGTAGCATTTTGGCACCATATACCCTCCCATTTTCAGAACCATATCTTCATTTGCATACCAGTTTTGCTTTTGAGGAATCCCTACCCCCGTCTGTTACTCCTTTTATAGACACAAACATTTTTCACTTCTGCACAGTATTTTTTATTTTCTTGGGACAAGTGCCATCAAACCCAGATGAGCCAGCCAGCTTAAACTAAGGAACTAAGAAGGCAAAGTCTGCTCTTCCAGGCCACAAACCTGCTGGAAAAAATGGATCCTGTATGGCTTAAGCTCCCCCAGTGCCCTTGGGACCCAATCTGACCATCTCTGGCCATCGGTTCATCAAAGCGGGGCCTTGGGTTCCCTGCACTGTCTGAGGAATTAGGGCTCCGAAATTTTCTTTGTATCCTTACCACAAGGGGCTTCAGCATCCATGCCAAGGGAGTAGCGCTGCAGTCACTGCACACTGTGCTTGGAGCACCATGCCAGAAGGCAGCATGCGGCCACTTCTTGGAGGAAGACCCGCTCCATCAGCCTCTAAGTGCCAGCTCCATGTAGGAGAGGTGCTGGGTCGGCGTGGCCTCTGCCCGAAGATGCATTGTTGGAACTCACCCTCTGCCTCAAGTGCCACAGTTCCTGCCTGCGCCCTTGTACTGTCCACCACAGATGAGGACTCAGGGCCTTTGTTGTAGGTTAATTTGAGGATGTCCAGCTTTTAAAGGGCTTTTAAAAATAAACCCTATTCTTCCAATTAGAAAATGTTATTTTGAGAAACCATCTACCTCGTGTCAATTCCATCCATTGTTTGTCTTGATAATGCTCAGTGTATAATAGGTATTTGAGCTGCATTTTTACCTAGCTCTGTAACTTGCCTTCTTCACTGATTCCTTCAGTTCTTGATCAGCGATATCTTAAAAAGGTAGCCAGTGTTAAAATACTGACTCCATTTAACATACCTATATATCCATATCTCTATCTATAGCTATCTATCTATATGGAGATAGCTATATCTATATCTTGAGAGAAAGAGCACAGCAGCAGAGAAGAACCTAAGTTTGTGTTTTCAAGTATGTTGCCAAGCAAAGGGGGCAGCAGAGAGGCTGTTAAAGGGTTAACTGGATGGGTACCCTGGCTGCTGGGAGGGGCTGATGTAATCACTGCAGCTCACAGCCAAGTGCATCTGTTCACCATGAGGTCATTCTTCTGCATGCTAATGATTTGGAAAATCAAGTCTAATGTTTGACATTATTGGAAGGGATATAAACAGTATAATCTTTACTTTTTGGAAGCTGTTCTCACAGAACAAAAGGAAGAAAAAAGAAGCTCTAGCTTGGACTTGAGATTTTTCCCAGAACTGCTTTAAAGACAGTGTCTGGACCTTAAAATCTTAGAGAAGCCACTCGTGTCTGTTGATAAATGAATCCCAAAATCACTGTTGCAGTGGCAGATGGCAATTTGGTAGTCAAAAGCTATAGGTATGTCTCATTTAATATTGAATTTTAAGACTCCACACATACTTGGGTCAGAAGTTGATAAAGATGGATTTTTTCCCCCAAAGAGTATCTAAACCCAAGTTAAACGAGTAACCCGACTTGCCTGCATTTGCTGAAGATGCCAACACTCCAGTTCAATTTGACGTTCATATTGCTCTGGGGAGCCAGCAGAGGGAGCACCATCTTTGTTAGCCCTACATCAACACAGCATTTGCTTTCTTCAGGATATGGTCAGCAGTACTTTCTCCTTCAGATAGGCTGGAAACAAGTGGGAGAAGTCCTGACTCACCGCCATCAGATGCTGCTGCTGTTAAAGTAGGTCATATTGAAGCTTAAACCAGATTAGTCTGAGTTGGTCCTAGGGAGCTGCTGCTATTTAACAAAATTACAAACTTTTGTCTTTCACGCTCAGGAAGTACAAGGATCCCTCTTAGAAAGAGCTATTGTGCTCACCTACCTGAAAAGAAAGCCTTTTCAAATTTTGTTATACAACAAAATCATTATATTAAGTTCACGGAAACTTTACCAGAAGATTCCGCCTGATATCACTGGGTCATTTTGGTGACCCATAAAACCTCCTCCTAAAACTGTAGACAGAAAGCAAGCGGGCTACACATTGGCCGCCTCGGTAGATCTAGGCAGTAGCTACCACACAGACCACTCTTACAACTCACTGGGCAAAGGCCTGGAGAGTGCAGCTATGCCTGGCATTCACCTGCCGGCCCCCTGCTCCATGCACGAGGTCACCCGTGCCAGAATGCTACAGGAATGCCATCTTGCATCAGACCCACAGGAAGGTTTCGTTGGGCATTTCACTGGGAAGTAATGAAGTTGACCTCCAGAAACTGCACAAGGTAGACCCTAACCCCAACCCCCCCCAAAAAAAAAAAGATTTCCCTTCTCATTGAAAGGTGGCCATGTTACAGATTTATTCAGTGTTCGCTCTCTCGCTCTTCTTACTCCATCGAGGTGGTCAGCTAAGGTTTTAATTGACAGCACTTCTGCATGACAGCAAAGAGCATCATAGAATGTCCGGCTAGAAGGGACTACAGGAATATTAGATCGAACCCCTTGCACTATTTTTGGGTTCGCTGAAGACCAAGCTGTGAAGGGACAGCCAGAGGCCATCGGGCCAATGCCCTCCCTACCGCCTCATTCTACACTTTCTTCTCCGCACAAAGTTGTGCAGGTACATCACTCAAGATTCCAATGGCCACCAATCTCCCTGGCTTGATAAGCTGTCATCACATACCAGCTGGCAATTGCATTATCACAGAATGCCTGGCCAGCCGATCAAAGAGCGTTTTCTATCAAAACCAACCATGTGCCTCACTGAGAGCATCAGGATAGAAGCAAGTACAGTTGCAGGATGGTTTTTCAGGCAAAGCCTGCTCCAGAAAGCTGTGCCTTCCTTAGTGTTCTTCGACAGGTCAGCATGAGTGAAAAACTGAGCTTGGGGCAGACACTACCATCTACCAAAACAATGGAGACCTATACCCCCAGAACCTGGTCTGCCCTTGCGGCCAGTGATGGTTCCTGCCAAGAAGACAGATTACAGATCCATCAGTCATCACACATGTATCACTGTGACAGTCTGCGGGGTTACCCAGTGCTTGTGGTGACTGCAGAATCCTTTGCAGAGTCTTCTCCTTCCCTCTTCCAACCCACAGCCTCATGCAGATGCAGGGACCGAAGCCCAGGACATGCAGTGACTTTGAATATTCACCAGGAATGTGTCACACGCCTGTCCCATGCCCAGCACTTTGTCGGGCCCCAGGGTTCAAGAGTGAACAAGATGTCCCAAGGCTGGAAGGGCTTCTAACATTCCGGCAGGGCTAGGATCAGCTGGGTGCAGACCCCAAGGCCGAGCGCCCACCGCAGTGCTGCGGAGCCCCAGGAGCATGGGCAGCTGCCATGCTGTCAGCCAGCCTTTGGCCTTTCGAAGACCATCGCCAGTTCTTACCAATTTTCCTCCCTCAGTATGAAGCACAGCCCGGGCTCGCCACCCCTCCCTCATCTTCCTCGTGTATGGCCACTCAGATCTGTAAAATGCTATTATCTTCCCCTCCTCCCCTCCTCAGCATCAGCAGGGCCTCCCCAGGCCCTTCCTCATGAGGGCAGCCTTTCCCTGCCACTGCTGAGGCCCTCAGAGGTGGGATGTGGGCTTCGAAGGAGGCTCCTCGGCCAGATGGCCTGTGTCAGCACCTACTCTTGCACCCTTCAGCCGTAAGGCCTCCACCGGGTCACCTTCCACTCTGTGGCTCAGTGCCTGCCCCTGAAAAATGGGTCCAATCATGTATCTTCCTCAGAATTAAATAAGTGGCCACGTGCTAATTGCTGAGTACAGCGCCTGGCAGGTAGGAAGTCCTCCACTACCACTCCCTGTGGTATCGTGTTGCCCCCTTTCCCCACCCTTTCCAGGTTTTTCCTCCACCACTCCCAATACAGCCCTCTGCCCCTTCTGTCCTCCACATTGACCTGCCTCCTGCGCCCTCTTCTCTCCTCCTGAATACAGCGGCACCTACCACTCATCGTGTGTCACAGAAGGGGAGCCCAGGCATGGCTGACCCACACACCTGGTTAACTGGAACTTGAGTCAAGATGCTTTCATACAGAGTAGTGAGGATTTTTAGAGAGAATCCTTGTATGTCCTGCTCTGCCCCACTCTTTGCCTCATGCTTATTCATCCTCGGGTCCTCTTAAAACTCTCTCAAATCTCTTCAGTGGCAGCTCTGGAAGGTGAAGAAAGAGATGAGACAAACATTCATTCCATCCGATCCACTTGATGTCCCCTGATAAAAGTCCCTAGGCCCCACACCCTCTCCGAGTCGGTCCTTCCCTTACTTCTCGATTAAGCAGGGCTTGCTGGGTGCTTGAAGGGACCCTCAGAGGCCCTGGAGACCTTGTGGGGTCTACGTCCCCCTTGCCCGTGGAGCCTGCAGTCTTTGTGGTGACGTCAGGCAGACACTCAGAAAATGACTGAACCACAAAAGTGACTGTGAATAAGCACAGGTTAATAGCTCCAAATTGTAACTACCTATCAAAATAATACCAAAACAAACAAACAAACAAAAAAAATCCATCCAGTTGAGGATTTGGTCAGGTGGCCTGAGATTTCCTTGAGAAAGGCTGAGCCTTGTGAGCCTGGAAAAGAAGGAAAACTTGCCTAATAGGTATTGAGTATTCCATAAGCCTCCTGCCAGTGGGTTTTTAACTTTCCCACATTGGCTAAGAATCAGGACATCTGGGAACTGGAAGACAAGGAGATGAAGGGTGGTAGATGTGGGAAGAGCAGAGAGGAAGAACCACTCCTCCCTGACCTGATGTGACCCCGAACCATCCTGACCCTGGGTCTTCTGGAGAGACTGGGATGTCTGTAGCTTCTCAGCATAAGAGGGACCCACGATTATGCATTATGAGGCAATGACATTTAATGTGTTCCTTTGAAAGAACTTTAAAGATGCTGCTTTTTCTGTGAAATGTGGCATTATGTTATTCTGGTTTCCCAGCCCTTATATGGTTTTCCGTGCAAGTGACATCTTCCTCCTTGTCTAACTGTTCATTATGGCTCTTGGGAGTGTGTGAGCAGTTACCAAGAGATGGCTAGCAAGTACCAAGAATTTTTCTCAGCCATGATTTTCAGAAATGATTCCTAAGTAAAGCTTATTTGAAATAACCTTGAGAATTTGTTCCAGAAGAACCTGGAGCCTCTGACACCCCAGACTTCTGACAGCCCATTCCCTGTCAATCCTGACGGTAACCTCAGGGCCTTCTGGTTCTAGCCGGTAGTATATTAGGGTGGGTTGCCAGAAGACTCCACGGTTTTACATGAATTCCTATTTGGTAGCTACCAAAGCAGAGCAGAAGCCAAGTGGAACCTCTCTCATTAGTATTTAAGTCTGTTGGCGGTAAGGAAGAATATTTTATACCATCCTGTTCCAGAAGGTTATAGAACAATAATCAGAAAATAAACTTCTAAATAGCATTTTTTTAAAATGAGAAAAGCTGGCTCCTTTTTTCCTGCTAGTCCTTAAAGTTCTCCATAAGGCTCGGGGTGGAGGGGAATCCTTTAAAAAGTGGGAAACATGGTAGTAAAAAAACACAAAGTATTTATAGCACCGCCACAGCCAAAATTCATTTCTCAGCACACGAGACACCCAGGAGTACCACTGCAGAGGGCCAAGAAATAACAAAGACAAAACCCAGTGTGGCTGCTTCAAGAATATGAGAGACTAGAGACAATACAATCCCAGAGGCCAAGAGGACCCCTGCCACAAAACTGTCCCACTCCCTTCCCCATGCCAAGGTCCCTCCTGCCTCCCCTAGACAGGACCCTGTTACCTGTTGAAGGAACCAGTGGCCTGCACCAGCGCCCTGCAGCATGTCTTCTCCCGAGGAGGATTGTCTGGTCTGGATCTTCAAGGACTCACCTGGGAAGGCCCTACTGCCCCAGAGCCCCCTGCTCCCAGGCAAAGCCAAGGGCACCCAGGCTGCCTGCCACGGCTGCTAAAATATGTTTCAGCAGCCCCTGCACAGCACGCCCCGGAGCCTGTGCGTGGTCGTTAGGAAGCCCTGTTCCCTAGCTACATCCCTGGGGCTCAGAGAAGGAGCTAGAGAAACAGCCAGGCTGCTGCTAACGCCACAGGCCTCTGTAACATCTGGGCAGGTGGCTTTCTGAAGTCAGGCACCCCAGCCAGGGGTTGGGGAGCAGATCCAAGACTATCTGGGGTAAGAGTCCAAAGAGTCCTGGAGAAAGGGATCACCACAGAGTAGAAAGGAAGGAGACAGAAATGGTACTCTGCAGGCTGCTAAGCCTGACTCTCCTCTTTATCCCAGTTACCCAAAGCTGGTTATTTGCTAGAAGCCTTATTTGAAGTTGACAGTCATATCCAAACCACTTCCACGTCTTTCTGCATGCATCCTGTGTCCACACCCAGACCTTTGGCACAGGCTAAGTATTAGGGGACCACAGCGTCACACCTCAGGTCATCACAGGAACCCCTCAAGGGCAGAGACCTTCAGATATTCATTCCATAAATATTTACTGAAGAGTTGATATGAAAGATACAGAAGTGGGCAAAACAGACAGAATCCCTACCTCCATTGAGTCTTACCTTTTAGATGGGCAGAAAGACGATAGACTCTCATGTCAGGGGCTGATGGATGCTAAGAAGAAAAAGACAATGGGCAAGGAGAATCAGGAATGCTACTGAGAAAAATAGTCCTGGGGTGAGAAGGTCTCACTGAGGAGGTGACATTAGAACAAAGACTTGGAGGAGGTGAGGGAGTGAGCCATCTGGATATTTGGGGATGGGGTGGGCAGAGCATTCCAGAAAGAGATGGAATAGCAAGTGCAAAGGCCCTGGGGCAGAAGCTTTCCTTGCACATGAAGGAACAGCCAAGAACCCAGCGTGGTTAGGGCAGAGCAAGCCAGGGGGAGAGTTATAGGAGCAAAGGTGAAAGCAGTCTTGCTGGCCGTGGGAAAGGTCTTGACTGTCAGGCTGAGTGCAGCAGGTAGCCATTGGAGGATTGTAAGCAGGGGGTGGCCTGATCTGACTCATGTTTTAAAAGATCACTCTGGCTTCTATGGAGAGGATAGACTATTGGGGACTGTATTAGTAAGCCAAAGAGGTGCTCATGCAAGGTACCAGAAGTCTGTTGGCTTTTATAAAGGGTATTTATTTGGGATAAGAACTTACAGTTACAAGGCCCTAAAGAGTCCAACTCATGGTACCAGAAGAGGTGCTTCCTCACCCAAAGTCTGTTGTCACATGTTGAAGCAAGATGGCGGGTGACATCTGTAAGGGTTCAGCCTTCCTCTTCACTCTTAAGGCTCCGTGGTCCAAGCTTCTTCCTATCTCAGTTGTAGGCTGGCGTAGGGCTCATCTCTCTTCCCAGGGCTTGTTTCTTTCTGGGCTCAGCTGCTCTGGTCTCTTCACAAGGTCAGCTGTAAATTCTCAGGTGAATGGTTTATTTCTCTTCCCAGGGCCTCTGCCATGTCTATGGAGTTGTCTCTCTTTTCTTGCATATTTGCTTCTGTGTTCTTGATTGAGCGTCCATTTATGTAGCCCACCAAGGAGGTGGGGACGCAAACTGAGTTGCTCTAATGACACAGTCAAATCAAAGCACTAATCTTAACATAATTTAATCAAAGGCATCTCAGCTGAATCTAATATAATCAAAGGGTATCATGCCCAGGGGAACAGACCAGTTTACATAATCTTTATCTCTTTTTGGAATTTATAAATTATATTAAACTGCCACAGGGACTACTGGGGGGGACATGCACAGAGACTAGTTCGGTAATATTTCATTCACCCAATATTCCCATCCCTGGTACACAGCAGGCATATAATACCTGTTTGACATGAATAAACACTGTGGCAAAACAAGAGATGTTTTCCCTCAACATTCTCTGGGGGGATGCAAAACAGCAGCTCCCTCTACCTCCAGACTGCACAGGCTAAGGGGGCGTAGGGCATCAGCATCTTTGCAAGGAAAGGTTTGCATGTTGGGAAGAGGTAGAAGGGCGATGGGCACAACTCTGACCTGTGGTCACATGTCCCCTCCCCACCTGAAGACCCCACAGACTCCCAACAGGATTCAGGGGGCCGCAAGTCCACATACTGACATGAAGAATCAGAGTAGGGGAGTGGATGTGGCTCAAGCAGTTTGAGTGCCTGCCTCCCACAAGGGAGGTCCTGAGTTCAGTTCCCAATGCCTCCTAAAGAAGACAAACAATGAGCAGACATTGAGCAAAAAAGAGCAGACGAGAAAAAATGAGCAGACAAAAAAAAACAATGAGGAGACAACAAGCAAAAACAACAAGCAGACAATGAGCGAAAAACAAGCAGACAACGAGCAAAAAAAAAAAAAAACGAGCAGGGAATGGATGTGACTCAAGAAGCTGAGCACCCGCTTCCCACACGGGAGGTCCTGGATTCAGTCCCTGGTGCCTCCTAGGTAAAAGAAAAACAAACGACAAGCATAACAAATGAAAAAAGAACAACATAGAGGAGCTGATGTGGCTCAGTGATTGAGCACCGGCTTCCCACATATAAGGTTCTGGGCTCAATCTTCAGCCCCCAGTACCTAAAAAAAAAAAAAAAAAGAAGGGTAGGTGGCTAGTCCCAGTATATGGAAAATTAGTTGAAGGAACTTCACATGACTCTCAGTGATCCCGAAGAGATGGGAGGTAAGGGTGAAGTTCCTTGGCATTGTTTCACTCTTATAAAACTGGTCTGTAGACCAATCCATGAATTGCAGTAGCTCTTTATTTTTTTTTAATTAAGCCGTGGATAAAATACAGGGTTCCCATATACCACCCTATTATTAACACCTTGCATTAGCATGGTCCGTTTGTTGCATTAGCTCTTTACCCGTGTGTAGAGATTGATGGTTGCCTGCACACATTCCCCACAGTCCCTGCCCCCAGTAGAGCAAGATTTGGGCAGTTGAGGAAATGGGTGTAGAGGGTTGGTTTTTGGTTTTTGGTTTTCATTGTCTTGTGACACAGGCCCTTAGGTCTTTCTGCTCCCAAACATGGCTTATTGCACCCACCCCACAGGGCCCCCCTTACGGTACCTGCTGTGGAAAATACATCACAGAAGCGAACAGTGAGCTCAACGAGACCTGCAGCGTGGGTGGCAAGGGCAAAATGTTCCTCCACCAAGGCAGGGAAAGCTAGTTTATAAAAATATGCTCTGTACAATCTGTGTGGTGGAAAATGCATACCCACTTTGGCACAGATAACTGAGAAGTTTAGCTGAACGTCAATTCAAATGGAGCACCACAGGAAGAATTCACATATAGAAACAATCTAACTATGGACCATAACGGCTTCATGGAATATCTGCAGACAACAGGACCGTCTTATCCATGAAACTAACCCAGAGCACGACAACGGCTCTGATGTTTATGTAGACATCTATCTGCACAAACAGACTCTCAGTGAGTCTAAATATCTAGACTCACTGGCCTCCCACAGGTTGCCGTAGATTTAAACAGCTCCATGGTCTTGAGCTGTTGATTATTAGGGAAGATAAAAAATAAGCCTGAGCTGCACACAAAAGCCTACAGTGCCCTGCGGCAAATCCAGCCTCACCACCCCAACCACTCCTGAATTTTATTTGGCACTTTATTTATTGACAATAAAAGTCATATAAATTCAAGCCAGAATACACCCGAGATGACAGTCTTTTTTTTTTTTTTTTTAAGATGTATTTATTTATTCCCCACCTCCACCCCCCATTGTTTTGGGCTCACTGTCTACTCTCTGTGTGTTCTTCTTTGTCTGCTTGTCTTCTCTTTAGGCAGCACTGGGAACTGATGCTGGGACCTTCCGGAGTGGAAGAGAGGCTCAATCTCTTGTGCCACCTCAGTTCCCTGGTCTGCTGTGTCTCTTATTGTTTCTCCCCTGTGTCTCTTTTTGTTGTGTCATCTTGCCGCGCCAGCTCTCCACGCAGGCCAGCACTTCTGCGCGGGCCAGTGATCCTGCATGGACCAGCACTCCGTGTAGGCCAGTTCTCCGCGCGGGTCAGCTCGCCATGCGGGCCAGCTTGTCTTTCATCAGGAGACCCTGAGAATCGAACCCTGGACCTCCTATATGGTAGATGGGAGCCCAATTGCTTGAGCCACATCTGTTTAGGAGAAGACAGTCTTGAAGGGGAAATAAGTGGTATATAGCCTGAGGGGAAGCTCTGTTTTCTTTGTTTGGGGATGCTAAAAAGTTTGGAGAGGATATGGGGGAGAGTTACTGATAGCATTTACTTAACCTCACAGCTGCTGCCAACCCCTCCCAAGTGCCCACAGAGGACCTTGTTTTCCCTAAAAGTTTGAGCCTTTTCTGTTGTGTCATGTTCAGAATACTGGGGTCAGTAGTGCTACCCAGACCACCTTCTGTTTTGCCATTTTTAAAATGAGTTTTATTGAGATACAATTCACATACCATATATTTCATCCATTTAAAATATGCAATTCGACGTTCTTTAGTATATTCACCAGGTTATGCAACCATTAACCACAATGTCATTTTAGAACATTGTCATCCCCCGCTAAAAGAAACCCCATTAAGAGTCACTCCCCATTTCCTCCTGCTACTGCCACACACACACACACACACACACACACACAGCTCCTGGCAACCACTGATCTTTCTGTCTCCATGGATCAGCCTATTCTGGACATTGCAATGAATGTGACCATATGATACGTGACCATTGGTGACTGGCTTCTTTCATTTAGCATGATGTTTTCAAGGTTCATCCATGTAGCATGTATCAGAACTTCATTCCTTTTTACTGCCAAATAGTACTCCATTATATGGATGTGCCACATGTTACTTATCCATGCATCTGTCAGTGGACATTTGGGCTGTTTCCACTTGTGGGCTATTGTGAATAGTGCTGCTGTGAACGTTCATGTACTTTTTTGCCATTTTGAGATGCAAATTCAGTCTGGTGAAATGAACAGCCTCCCCACCACGAAGATGCAACTGAGACCTCGGTATTTCATGTTCTGTTGAGATAGTGAGAGGATCTGGGAATTTCTTTCTCCACAAGACCAAGATGCATTAAATTTAGTTCTAGCTCCATGGATTATAGTGGGGAAGGAAAGAGGAACATGCCAGGGAGGTCTTTTTATGACTGTTCACTTGCCCTCTTTGCCCACACACTTACATATGCACGTGCAGGCACACAGTACACGTGCGCACTCTCCCTCCCTCCCTCCTTTTCAGTCCAGCTGTCCTAGCTTCCTGCTTCAGAACCAAAGTTGATGGGTGAGGCCAAGGACCAGAAAGAGGACGCCAAGCCCCGAGCCAGGGCCGGGCCAGGACGCAGCCACTGCAGCTGGATTGAAAATACTGGAAACCATCCTTGGGCCATTTGGAAATGCTAATTAGGCTGGCCAATTCCCACTGGCCTTGGGTTGCCAGTGTTGAGTTGACTGTGCAGGCTCACCCCATCCACTGGCTGCACCTGTTCCCTTCCTCAGCCATTCCAAGGGATCTGAATAGCCCAGATAGCGGCTGATCTCCAGTTCTGTCCGCCTTCCCACTGGTAGGATATTCAGCACTTGCCTGAAGCTGGAACCCTAGTCTGCTCTTTCCCTCCCTCATCCATGACAGCTTTCAAAATCATTCTCCTCCCTAATTATCTTGAACCAGTTAATCATCTTCCACACTGACTGTTCAGTAGCAATGACCCAGGGAGAGAGAGCCACTTTTCTTATCTGACCCTGCCTGATGTTATCCCCGGTGGCAGACCTGGATGACTGCCTTCCCTCAGATATAAGGAGTTCGTTTCAAATCCTTCCTCTTTTGTTACCCAGTAAGTGCAGTTGGAGAAGACATACCACAGAAGGAGCCACTCATTCTCCACACTGTCTGCTGGCAAAGCTGCGTGGAGCACAGCAGACCTCCAACCAGTACTACTATTTTCTGTGTTTTTCTTAACTCCTTGTTAACATCCAGAGTGTCTGAGAAGTCACACAAGGCCAAAGGGATAAGTCACCATTCTCTAAAAGTGACTTCCAGGTTCTTCAGGCTCAAGCTCTGCATCTGAACACAAATTTGCCACAGCTTGGCTCTTTGACGTCTTAGTGAAACCATTAAGAGCTCTCCCCAGTCTCCCTCACCTGCTCCTAGATGTGCATGGGGCCAATCCCCACCAACATTATGTGCAATAACCTCGAATTTAAGGCACCTATTGACCCTGGAACCCAGTGTTTCTCAACCTTTCTTTCATTATCAGCCCCCCAAAGGAACCTTTCTAGGCATATTTATTGCCTAATTGCCCCCTTCCCAAACACCACATATATACTGTATATCTCTTTATTTAATGTATTTATATTTGTGCTTTATACATAAAAAGAGCAAGACTTCTTTGCATCCCCTTGTGATGAGATACTCCCTGCCCCCATGCATGCTGAAGCCCGCCAAAGGCAGGGGTGTCGCCTGTCATGTTCACTGCTGTAAACCCAAACTAGAACAGTACCTGGCACCTCTCAGGTGTCGTGCTGATGAAAGGATGAAGTAAGTAGGCTCCCAGCCCCACCCCCAGGCATCCTGAGCCTCACGCTTCCTCCCTGCCCCTCACCGCCAAGCACAGTGCTCTCTTCTGGTGCCTTCCAACACTGCCCTGGCTAACGGATACCTTGTGCTCACCCAGAGGGATTTCTCGGGAAGCTGACAGCCTGCTCCTCTGTTCCAACCCCAGGACCCCGCCCTTTGGTAGCTCTGCCTGTGTGTCAAGGGCAAGTGACATCGGAGCCCCATGGAATAATTAAGGCAGCCCCCAACTGCCACTGTCTTTGCATCTCCTTAACTCAACCATGGATTGGCAGTTATTGAGACATTCTTTTTGGTCCAGCACACCACACCAGGCTGCCTCTGGGGACACACTGGGGAGAGGAGCAAACCAGTCCTCATCAGCAATTACAAACAAGTCCTCCATTGTTCGCTGCGCCATCTGTTTTCCTGGTTTCTACCAATCGGGGGCCTGTATGCACAGCATAACCAGGGCTGAGGGGGTTTCAGGGGAGTGAGATCAAGGAGCCCCTTCATAAACAGACCCGGCTCACACTGGAGAGGGTCAGGAGCATGGTGCCCCGAGAAGTTGAACCTTCCCTACTAAGGAAGAGCCACCCAGAGATGCCCTCTGCTTGCCGTTTTCCACCAATGGAAATGGGAGTCCCACAGTCAATTGGGGAGGGGGGGGCACAAGAATAGGAAGTGTAGAAAATTGCATTATCGAGAAGATCCCTAGGAAACATCCTGCTTACCAACCATGAACACCAGCCCAGACTTCTTGTGCCCATAGAGTAAATCAATGTGTAAAGGAGCAGTGCTAACAGGGGTTTGAAATCAAACCAGGTAAGACAGAATGCTACTGGATCATCCATGATCAGGAATTTATACTGAAATGTCTAACCCCAAATACATTTTTTTTCTGGTGGGGGCGATGTGGGAAAATATGTCTTCCTAGAAGTCCACAGCTCGTTCAGAGATCCTTGCCCAAGTATTAGTGGTCCTTCTAAACCACTGTCATGGAAACCAGCCTTGGCAGACGGGTCAGTGGAAAATCCAAGTTTACAACTGTGACCGTGCAGACAATGGTCCATGTCACTGATGAATGTCCTTTGTCTAGATTTGATGGTGGAGCAGTGACACTGGGTTCAGGAAAGTTCTGGGAATGAATTGCTATTGACTCATGCCGAACGATTATTCCTTTGCTAGGCCAAACCCACAGCAGAAATAGGTAACAGCCCATAATGTCCTGCAAGGCTACAAGAACCGCCACCACTTAGGAATAAATGCATCCTTAGCACTGCGTTAATTACCAAGTTGGAGCTATAGAGAGACAGGTGACTTGAAAACAAACTATCCCTAAGTACGGGAAAGTGACTGCTAAGACAGTGCTGCTTCTCTGGTGAGAGTGAGTTCAGGGGGCTGCCTGTACCATGCGGGGCCCCTCCACACACACATCCGCAACCCCCTGCCTAGTGTGCTGTGTGTTCCCTCCCTGGGACCATCCTATTGCAGGTGACACTGGGACTGAATGAATACGCCGTGTGCAACCCCAAAATCTATAAAATGAAACTCGGGGACGTGCAAACCGGCACAGAGGACTTCACTCATTTCCAGGTCATCCATTGAATTCCAGCTGCTTGTCTCGAACACTCTTTTCCTTGACTGCATTTTAGACCAAATAAGTGAGGAAATGGGCACCAGTGAAAGGCTATTCCCATTAGGACCACCCAGTGTAAGTGGGGCTCCTAAGCAGGACCTCATCCTACGAGAGGTGTTTTAAGGTCTCTCTCATCTCACATTTATAAATGTCACATAGACAAGTATTTTGTCCTGCCAGGTATAATTCTCTAGTGGATATTCAGTCCATAATGATCTGCAAGGCTGCCAGAACCCTCCACCACTTGGGAATAAATGAATTAATAGCACAGTGTTCATTATCAAGTTGGAGCTATGGGTGTGCCGTGCTTTTATTCATTTGATTTTATGTTCTTTCCCTCCAGATTAAAATATGTGAAGGTCTCATTACATTTGAGAAAGGTAAGACCAACACTTCTGGGGATTTGCCCAACCACCCTGCTTGGGGGAGGAGGCGTGCATTTTAGAGCAGGCCTCCTGCACCAAAGTGCCCCTCCACCTCCACCCCCACCCCCGGAATCTGGCCCTCTCCCTCCCCAGGGGCCCCACTTGTCCGCCTGCCTGCCCTGGGAGACCCAGCCTCACTTTTCTTCTGCCCCTGGACTCTGGGTGGAATCACCAACACCTGCCAGCCCCGCCCTTTTGTGTGCGTGGGCGGGGGGGAGGCGTGGGGAGCCAATGGGCGACAGGGCTGCCCCCTTTTTTTGTTTCCCCAGCCCCGAGGATCTTGAGATGGGCCTGATAAGACGCAGCCTGTTCGGGCTGGCCTGGGACCGCTGGCCTTAATGGAGGCCTCCACTCGGGGGAGGGCAGGTTGGTGAGGAGCTGCTGAATGCAACAGCTGGGGGAGGAAAGGCAGACAAAAGCTGGGGGAGTGCAGAGGGCCGAGGACCTGGGGATGGGCTGCGGTCTAGGGCCCAGAGAGCAGGCCGCTGCGCCAGGTGAGACCCCCGTACGCCTCTCCTCTTTCCTTCCTGCCCCTGGCTCGGGACCGGGCTTTTCTGCTTTGCTGGCCCCAAACCCTGCTCTTCACACAGACTCCCAGGCAGAAGGCAGGGAGACCAATTAATAGCAGTAAGAGTAATAGTAATGCACTCAAAGGAGAAAGTCAGCAAGGCCTTGTCTTTTAGTAACCACATCATCTGCAGGGGAGAGCCACCACGGACGCCAGCCACCTGTCCATCTCAGGCCATGCAGATGTGGGGTGGTAGGGTCTGGGTTTTCTGGTTTGGCCAGTGTGCCATCCCCCAAGTCAGGCAAGGGCCCTTAAACACCGCCCCCTCCCCCGGCCCTGCTGGGCCTCTTCGTCCCCTCAGCCAAGGCTTTGGCTTTGGCTTTGGCCCTGGCCAAAGTGGGCTCACCTCAGCCCCCTCCCCAGGCGGGAGGGACAGACCGGCAGAGCCCAGGTGTTAGTGTCGGCTGGGTGATCCTCTCCAAACAGCGGGGCTTTCATGCAAAAGCATTTATTTGTTAGGACCCCATTTCCATGCATGTCCTGCCCTGTCCACAAAGTGGGGAAGTAGGGGCTCAAATGCCCTTTGAGGAGACCCCCAAGCTTCACCACCAAGGAGAGGGTCAAGGGCTGGAGCAGTGCCAGGCAGCTTGCGAGGGGAATTATCCTGTTAGGAAGGCAGCCTTTCTTTTCAGGCGGCTTGCCCCCTCCGCAGCTGCTGCCTCCCCAAATCGTGGGTCCGGGGGTGCATGGGGAGCCCTCCTGGCCAGCGGGAAGTAGGAACTGGAGGAATGCATGGGGGCACCAGCCCTGGGTGCCGCCTTCCTCTTTGGCCCCCGCAGGTGGGCTGTAAGCCTCCTGCAAACTGCCCAGGCTGCCCAGTGGCCACAGTTGGCTTTACTCTGGCCACGCCTCCCGCACAGCTGCAGGACATAAGGGGTGCCCCCTTTTCCTCCTTGTCCTTCCTGGTGGGTAAAAGGTTTTTCCTGCTGCTCCAGAACGTGTGAAGGTTCACACTTTCACTTAATATCTTTGAGCATCACTTTATATCTTCCATGTATTTGTTTTTGTTTTTGGCTTCCGTATCCCAATCGGTCTGATTACAGTCGACATTGTGGAGAGGGGATGTTCTCAGTTTATAATGTGCAGTTGAGGGTAAGGTATTTCAAACTGGAATCGCTTTAGCTGGGATAAAGTCACGTTTGTTCCTGCCTGCTGCCCCCACACCCCAGGTTAAATGCCAGCGTCCACCACCAGCTAGGCGGGAAGAGATACATTTTAACAGCCCCTTCACCCCTTCTTTTGTCATGGGTGACAGTAGAGCTTCCCTACCTTTGTCAAAAAAAAAAAAAACAAAAAAACAAAAAACAGATTTTAAGTATGAAAATAGTAAGAGAGAGGCCCAGGATTTTTCCTCTCTCTGCCTGACCTTACTGGGCTTAGGAGAAGGGAAGAGGCATGGCTTGCCAAGTCTTAAGAGCTTAGGACCGCACTAGGGCAGGCTGCCTCTGGAGGCCCAGCATGCTGGCCAGTATTGATTCTGGAAGCTCTTCCTAGAAACAATCAGGTAAAGTTGGCAAATGGAAAAAAGATGCTGTTTGTGAATAAAATAACTGGCTTAAATTCCTTTCAAATACCAATATTATTGTTATTATCAGTGTTACAAAGGCCAACGCCCTGGAAGTGGGAGAAGGAGGGAAGCCCTGCTTCTGAGGCTCCAAGCCGAGCTCATGCAGGGGAGCTTTGGGTGTCATACAACAGGGTTTAAAAATATGTTTCCCGAGGAAAGGTGATGCAATGATCTTCTCATTCGCAGAACTGTCCTCGGAGAGCCCCAGCTCCACCTGCAACCCTGGCTGGGTGTTGCAGCACGCATTCTTGCCCTCCCCTGAGCCCGCCAGAACGCCCTGGGGACAGGGAGAGGTGCACAAACGCAGGTTTTAATTTTATTCCTTTTCCTCTCAGTGCTAAATAGCTGTATGCTCCTCTGGACTCATTCAGACAAGCAATTTAGTCCTGACCTCTAGTCTCGGCCCCTTGGGGGATAATTGAGTTGTAACTCATTGTGTAAAATATCAATATGTAAATACAGGCAGATTCCAAGGACAGGGACCCACAAGGCTTCCCCAGAAGTGTCCCTTGCTTTTTACTGTAAACGGGTGCCTGTTCTCTTCCTTCTTTACTGGTGGATTGGACAGTAAAGCCAAATTCCTTTTTTAAAGCCTCCGTGTCTTTCATTTTGCAGAGAAGCCCAGGCAGGCAAAACCTCGGAGGGGAGGCTATTCGTTCCTTGATTTCATTCAGCAAACATGGGGGTGAGCCCTGCGGGAGGGCATCAGACCCCCTTCCTGGGGACACAGCTCCGACCCCCGCTAGAGCCACACATCTGCCCTTAAACCTGTGGTGCCAGGGCCTCAGCTGACGCCAGGACTCGGCCTTTCTCTGCTTCCCTTGCAGCGGCCCCAGTGATCAGCGCGAGTGCCCACCTTCCGGTGTCTCAGGGAGTGGAGGAGACAGGTCAGACCCCCCCCCCCCGACCCCTCCCCAAGTCCCTACACCCAGAGACTTCTGGAAACGCCATCACTTGGCTGGTGCCCTGGGCCAGGCTGCCCACACTCGGACTGCTGAAGCCCAAGGAGGACCTCCCGACCCCCAGTGGTTCAGCCTGAACTTCAGCTAGGCCATGTCGTGTCCCATACTGAAACCTCAGGAACCATGGGCTTCGAAAGAAGGCAAGAGAAGGTCACCCACAACCGGAAGCAAATCCCGTTCCTCAAGCAGCTGACAGCTGCTGGGGCCGGCGGGCCTGGGAACAGCCTGGCGTCAGTGGGGAGCTCAGTGAGCTGGTCTCAGTACCCTGGGGGTTTCCTCTCATGAATACTTCCCAGCACGACTCGCAGAGGGCCAGTTCCACACGGCTAAGCACATTGAGGAATTTTCTTTGCATTCATTTTGCTAGTTCTTCTTAGTTAGGATTCATGGTTTACTCAAAAATTTCATCATCATGGAAATTGGCTTTCCCCAGGGTCTTTTGCCCAGGAGAAGTTTTACCTCCATGGCAGAATGTTTTTCCACCTGATGCCCAGTGCCCACTAACTGGGGGGATGGCCCCCCATCCATCATCCCTCAGGTCCTGCAGGCCATGACCATGATGCTCCTACCACAGGACACTCAGATGGTTCTAGAAGACAGTCCTGTTCCTGCAGAAGCTTCTGTAGGGCAAACAACCTTCCAAGGCTCAGCATGGCACAGTGCCACCTCAACACAAAAGGCGTAGGCCAGCTGCAGGGCCTGGACCGAGTTGGGCACCCCTGGGTGCTGAGATGTTCCTCCACCCAAAGCTTTTTCCCTGGGAGGTTGGTCTCTTGCCTGTCACCCAAGAGGGAGCCAAGACAGGGGCCAGAGATTTCTTGTCATACAGAGTCTTAGGATAACATAGATTCCAAGCAAGGAATTTGATCCTTACTTTTGACCCATTTGGCTCCAAAGAAGGCACTGTTGTTGGGCCTGTTAAAAAAACAAATGAAAGCAAGAAAGGCAAGAAAGAAAGACAGAAAGGCAAGAAAGACAGAAAGAAAAGAAGAAAAGAAAATGAAAAAAAGAAAAAGTGAGAAGTCCTTGCCTTCTGCCTGGGCTGGCCCAGCCCCCTTGTTTAGAGTCTGTGGGTGCCATAGATCAAGCTGCAGGAAAGCCCGATCCCTCTGCTTCTTACTTCCGTGCTCAGCAGTTCTCACACCTGAGGTTTGCCCATCTCAGAGGCAGGATCCAAGAAACTCACTGGAGCCCATCACCACTGCATAGTCTTTGCACAACGCACAGGTCCAGAGTGAGCCATTCAGCATCTTTTTGTAAAATAAAAAGCGAGAGCAGCAAGTAAAATGCCTGCTGGCCACGAGGGGCCCAGTGGTGAGAAAGACCAGGCCCTTCCATGCTGCGGAAGCTTCGCTGCCCCCTTCTGTCCTGGGCCTCGCGGCTCCTGCACACATCTGGGCTCCCTCAGGCTGCCTTGCCACTCCTGCCGTACCCACTCAGGTGCCAGGCCTTCCCATCAGCCACCAAGTAGAGAAATGGGCAGGCCCAGGAGACAGGCGATCTCTTGGCCCAAGTGAGAAAGAATTGAGAAAGTTACTCCTATCCAAAGGATGGACTTTCACATTCTCAAGGGAATGGTTTACTGCTTTTTTTTTTCCTGCTTTACAGGGGATTGCCAGGAGGTTTTGAGGCTCAGACCCACAAGGCAGAAGCAGCTTGGGTGCTATGTCATAAGAGAAGGTGGGAGGCTCCAAAGTAGAAGTAAGTTTTAGTCACATTGGGCTGTTTTGTAAATGGCCCAATTTGTTTACTGATTGCTTCGTGGCAATATGAATATGACTGGAAATCCTGGCATTCTCCCTTCTGTCAGCAAATGCCACACTTCTCCCTGCCCACTCTCCACCATTTTGTTTAATGATGTGGGCTTTCCGGTCAGCGTGGTTTTGCCCCTGGAGCTCAGACTGGAAGCTGTCTTTGTGCTGCTTTGGTTCATATTTACAAGTTCCTAGCCCCCTCTGGGCAGTAGAGGGCATTGCATGTTCCCGAGCTCCGGGGTCCAGTGTTGGTGCCTGATGCAGTTAGCTTTGAGTGAGAGCATTTTATACCTTCTTGCTCTAGAAACCCCCAGTTGCCTGAGCACATTTGCAGAATTCTTGGCTTTAGTAGAAGACCTGTGCCAGGATTTGGAAATTCTGTTTAACTTACCAGTACTTCTGCTCCTGGTTTCATGCTCCCTCCATGACCCTGTGCTCCCAGGAAAGGTTTGGTTGTAGGTGGCAACGACCCAGACTTTTGCCCCAGGACCCCAGATGACAGCCAGCAGTTTTGTGACACCAGCTGTTTGGAGCCCGCCATTCTCAGTCATAGCGTTGGTTTGGAGATTCGAGGGAGGGCAGGGAACCCGGCCATCGTGTGCTTGTCATCATGTGGACTCAAATCGTCTGTAGTTATTTGGGGTGGAAAATTGAAATGATCAAATGTTTGTTTTGTTTTGTTTTTTTTTCCACTTAGAAAAGCAAATATTGTGTTTCTATGATAAATGCCTTTCAGCAAAATTGCATAGGGTCGTTCATCCGGGAGGGGCCCACCCTGAGTCCCAGCTCTGACTCCTTACATTAATAGGTCAGCCATCTGTGAACCAAACTGTCCCTAATTGGCCCAAAATGTGATAAGACTGGTTTCCAGGCAGGGCTGGGCCAACTCCCTCATTTCTCTGCATGCCAGTTTCCATCTAAAGCAAACAGACTGATATTCTGTAGTCTCAGTGAGTAGGTTTTTGTACTTAAAAAAATTAGTAATTCCACAAAATGGTGACTTTTAAAAATAGCAAGACCTTAAGTAGACAGAAGCGAGGAAATTTAGCTTGGTTAAGTGAATATGTCACAAGTGTCTTTAAATACATGTGGCTAAGGCTGCAGTTCCTAAGAGCCACAGGGTCGATTTTACGATGGGGATTGATTTATTAGCCCTTTAGCCTTACAAAAAAGAGATCACGCAGATCCATAGAGTGATGCCCAGCTTGTCTTCTTGATCTCCCTCAGGTGTTTCCACCTGCTCTCCATTTGCTGTTCTATTTCTATGATGTGGAGGTTGGATGATTACTTTAATCCTTACTGTGATGTCTTGTATGTAGCTGTGTTGAAGGGGAGAGCCCGCATCCGAAGGGAAATTCCACATGGAGCCACCATCATTTTAGCTCTCTGTATGACATACACGTTAAATGAATGTTTTCTTATGTTTTTGGTTCTACAAGATTTAGTACATATCAATAAGGAAAAAAAATGATAAATATGATAAATTAAGTTATAAGCGTGTCATTTGATTTTTCTTTTGCTCCCTCCCATTATTTAATTTTCCCGATATTCCACATCTCGGTTCATACCAAGGTGGTAGAGATGTCTATGCATAATCCACCTTTGTACCAGGGGCACAGGCCACAAAGGTGTGCTATGCCCAGAAAGCACAGCCCTTGCCTCTCCAGCTCTCCCTCTTTTTGTCTTTACTTCTGATCTACCGTGATGATTTAATAAAGTGAAGACACAGCACTTATGTGCTATATGTTTCACTCGTTTTCATTCTGGTCTGGTCAGAAAATAAAGTTGCTCCTGAAGTCTAATGAAAGGGAGGTGTGCATTTTTATCAGGCACAGTTGTTCAAAGGCATTTTTCTAAGCAAAGCCTAACAGTGTATCCAATACCATTCTGGGGAAAATCACCAATGCGTTTATGCAAAATTGACTTCTTGGGTCATCGCATGGCATGAGATGTTCCAGTCACGAGAGGTTTTAAGCTCAGGTTTCATTGATCATCCACGTTTAAGTCCGTCCATCTCTTTATGGTTAGCTAGCTGGTCAGTATCACCTGCTGCCACTGTGATAGGCATCAGGGTCTGCAGAGAGCCAAGCAGCTCACTTCCATCTCCCTGGGGCAGCGCCTAGATTCTGCACCTGTTTAAGGGCCTGGAATCCGTTCTCCAGGCAGTTTGGGAGGGTTTGCCTTTGTGAATGAGTGGTAGATGAAGATGTACTCGTGGCCTCCTGTGGGGTGGTTGACGCAGTGTCGATGGCCCGGCCAGGACCAGCACCCTCTGTGTTCTGATAGCCTAGTAGATGGCCTCCACCAGTGACCTGGGAAACCCCCATACCCTGGAAGACAGGAACCTTTCAGGACATTTGAGCACCAAGCTTTGTAAAACTCATCCCTTTGTCCTTTCAAGAAGCATTTGTTGAGTACCTGTTACCCAGAAATGGAGTCCAGCAGAGCCAGAATTGATTGACTTTTTAGCTTTGACTGACAGCAAGAGCTCTCTTGAACATATGTTATGATTTTAGTCCTTAGAAACAGAATGAAGCTTGACCTGGAGTTGTAGAGATTTCATTGCTTAGAAGCAGTGGTTCCAAGCTGGGCTGCCCGTCAGAAACATTTAGGCAGCTTTGTAAAGGGCAGATTCCAGCCCTATCTCCACTTGGATTGGGAGTCACCAGTTCTGGGTGGGAGCTCAGCATCTGAATTCTTTAAAGCCACCAAGATGATTGTGACATGGGGGCAGATTTGGATTGGGGACCTTGGGCTCTGGAGCCAGCCCCATCCATGATGTTCTCACCAGTTCTGAACACCCCTCCCTCTGTACCCTGGAGGGGAGGAGGCATCAAAGCAGACATCTCGAATCACAGTTTGTTCCTCTCTGAATGTTTGCCGTAATCACCTTCCTGCCCCTCACTAATGAGTCACCTTTGCAGATGGCCCCCAATCCCTCCAGGATAATTTGGGGATACATTTCAGATCTGGAAATGGTTATGTAAAATTCAAAGCAAATTGTTATGAATATCTCATAAAGCAATTTATCTTCCTATTTATAACAAAAATATGGGGGAGGCAAGACATTCTAGTCCATTGTCCTTCCCATAAGTGATGCTGGTCACCTTCAAAAAGCTTCAATCAAATCTTGGGTCATGTCACACCAGGCCTTCAGCAGAATTCCTAAAGGAATCCAACTTCTAGTGGTTCCAAAAGGCCTATTGCTACAAGTAGTGCTCTCCTGGGCCTTTCTTGTTTGACTGGCTTCTGCTTGGTATCAGAATTTAAAGAAAAAATATCCTGAGGGTACATCCTGGCCATAGACTAATTCTCTAAGTATTCTGGAAAAAAATGCTGGAGTTATTCTCTTTCCTGCAGTGAAGTGTATCTCTCAGCAGTAAGGCTCAGGTATCTGTATTTGTTCGCTTCTGCACACATTTGAGCTATTGTCTGCGAGAAAACTAAAGTGAACCCACTTTGATTTATTAAACAGTTAATGTCCATGGGAACTATTATCATTTGCTCTTCCTTCTATAAATGGAAATGGAACACAAAGTAAACCTTATCCCCGCATCCCTGGTTTACTCAGGTCACAGCTCTGCAGCTGGAAAGGTTGTCCCCACACTCCAGCCCCCTCCTCCTACAGAGCTGAAACCCGGGCCTGCGCACGTCTGCTCCCTGGCTGTCGCACTGCTTGGAGGTAGTGGTGCCAGGCAGCTGCTGAGCCTCCTGGCTCCCATTTCCCGACAACGCCCCAATTGGCAGCAGTCACAGTTCTTAACCGATACATGGACTGTTTTTGTTTTCATGTTTTTATTTTTTAACAGTTTCCATGTACCTTTTGCCCACTGTTAAGGTTTTCCAAGGCCCAGCCTGCAGCCCCCCAACCCTCCACTTAAAAAAACCAGGCACAATGCAGACCAGGGAATTTGTTTTCCCAGGAGATGCTGGGCTGCTCTCCTTAGAGGCAAAGGAAAGAACTAGGGAATTGACCCATGTCTAGGACTCTGGAAATGGTTGGATCATACATCTCACGGGAAGCCCAAGTGCTTACGTCTTTAGATCTGAAACGTAGATTTTGAGAAGGGTCTAGAGCAAAAGCAGTCACGTGCACTTGTGGCCCGTCACTCTCCAGAAGGCCCCTCTGCTCTCTACCTGCGGAGATCACAGATGCATTTAGCACTGACTGCTGTGTGGCCCACATGTTCTCTTCATTATCTCCTGAGAAATGTTGGATGCTTCAGGAGCTTCAAAGAAAGAAGGTCAAGACACATGAGTGTCCATATACACCACCAGAACCACACTTGAGAGGAACGGAAAGAAACGTGCTTCCTAAACTGAGGTCAGAGGCCCTTAGCCCCAGAGCACATCAGACCAGGCAACCAAGAGGAACCAAGAGGAAGACAGGGGCGTTTAAAAAATAACAGTAGGGGAGGGGTTGTAGCTTAGAGGTTTGAGTGCCTGCCTCCCAGGTATAGTAATGTTCTCTCTGCCCTTAACAAACTCTCAAATGTGCCCTCCAAAACAAACAGCAGGAACTCTGGCACAATACTCTTTCTGAGTAGGATAAAAGAATTTGCTACAGTGAGAGCTTGCTTCTTTTTTGTTGTTCGAACTTAAAACTAAAAATCCTTTTGATAGCTAATTCTCCAGTATTCTTTGTTAAATTGGGTAGGATGAGGTGGGGTGGAGAGGTTATAACAAGCTGCCATGTGAAGAAATATTTGTCTGGAAGATCCTGCCTCTCACAGAAAGATAGTTGGAGAAATTAGGAAGTCCCAGCTAGTATCATGTCCCACGTGAACATCGGTTAGATTTTCTGGTATTCACACCAAGATATTCTTGCTGCAGATAACAGCGGACTTGGTTTACACAATCAAAAATTCTATTGAAAACATTATTTTATGACCTAAAGGATAAATGTCTAGATTATCTCTGGGATCAGATCCCCTCAACTGTGTGTCCAGGTATAATTTTTCATCTTCCACTTGTATGTCCCACCTTGCCCTTTACCAAAATGCTGGTTGGATTCCTTTCCCAGAGTATTTTATATGACGACGGCATGCTTACCCATTCTCACCTTGCTGTGGGAGCCCGGGCTGGGGGGAGGGCTGAAAATTGGAGCACGCACCTCACCGAAGTGGAACAGGGCTTGCTATTATATTACCTGAAAGGGCCTTTTTGACTTCAGAAAAAGCGCCAGGCAAAGAAAAGCTCTTCCGTGAATCCATGGGGACCGCATTATGCTCTTCAGCTGGCAGAAGTGAGTACCTTGGATCAATATTCCCTGAGAAAGGGCCGCTGGGCTAAGTGCAGACAGAGGGCCCCCAGCGCCCCCACCCCCACCTCACCCGCAGAACATTCGCAGCAAACCTCTTGGCAAGCAGCTCGCATTGGTGAGGCTGCACGTTAACGGCATCATCTCCTTGCTGTAAAAAATGCCACCCCATTTTGTCATCCATCGTGATGGCTGGTCTTGGGACCCACTGGAGGCAGCTATTTGTGTCGCCTGCCTTCAGGGAAAGGGTGACATCTTCGTTTCAGGCACCGGAAGGGTTTTGACTTGAAGGAGAGCAGATTGCTGTTAGGAAAACTCAGAACAGGAACTTCGGTTGTTCAAGGAAGGTTTATTTGCCAGTCATCTTTGGGAGTTTAAGGAAATAGCCAAAGTTTAGAGTTGTCCTCTATACCAGATATTCTATACTTTTTCCATTTTAAAAATAAAATAATTTTCATGCAACTGAATATACTTCTACCCTTCTCTCCAGATAAATGCAAACACAAAGATGATACAGGGCCCTTCCTTTCCTTT